>JAQQAC010002067.1:17661033-17677854 GCA_029783875.1 Phataginus tricuspis | reverse complement strand
AAAAGGGGCATTACGATTGGCAGACATAGGGTGGGGGGGCACGGGGGGGACTGTACAGCTCAGAGAAGACAAGTGGTGATTCTCATCTCACTACACTGATGGACAGTGACTGTAATAGGGTTGGTGGGGAGGACCTGATGAAGGGGTTAGTTTAATCATCACAATATTGCTCATGTAATTGTAGGTTAATGATACTAAAATAAAATAAATTGTAAAAAAAAAAAAAAAAAAAGAATATGTGGCCTAATATGTGATCAATCCTGGAGAGTGTTCCATGTGCACTTGAAAAACAATGTGTATTCTGCTGGCTTTGCACATAGTGTTCTGTATATATCTGTTAAATCCATCTGGTCTAATGTGTCATTCAAAGCCACTGTTTCCTTATTGATTTTCTGTCTGGAGATCTATCTGTGATGTAAGTGGGGTGTTCAAGTCCCATACTATTACTGTAGTCTGCCAATTTTTCCCTTTAGGTCTGTTAATATTTGCCTTATATAGTTAGGTGCTCCATTGTTGGGTGCATATATATTTACAATTGTTTTATTCTCCTGTTGGATTGATCTCTTTACCTTTGTGTAATGCCCTTCTTTGTCTTTTGTTACAGTCTTTGTTTTGAAGTCTGTTTTATCTGATATAAATATTGCTACCCCAGCTTTTTTTTCTGCATCCATTTGCATGGAATAGCTTTTTCAGTCTGTATGTGTCTTTAAGTCTGAAGTGAATTCTCCCGCAGGCATCACATAGATGGCTCTTGTTTGTTTATCCATGTAGCCACCCTGTGTCTTTTGATTGGAGCATTTAGTCCATTTATATTTAAAGTAATTATTGATGGGCATGTGGTTATTTTCATTTTATTGTTTTCTGGTTGTTTTTGTGGTGAGAAATGATGACTTTCTTTAGTGTTGTACTTGGATTCCTTTCTCTTTGTTTTTGTGTATCTATTATAGGTCTTTGGTTTGTGGTTACTATGAGGTTCATATATATAGCATCCTCTATATATAAGTGTATCATTAGCTTGATGGTCATTTAAGTTGAAACACTTTCTAAAAGCACTAATTTTTAATTAGTCCTCCACATTTTATGTATATGACATCATATTTTACATCTTTGTATCTTGTGTATCCCTGACTAATTTGCGCATAAGAAGTTTATTTTACTATTTTGGTCTTTTAAAGTTTATACTAGCTGCATGAGTGATTGATCTACTACCTTTATTGTATATTTGCTTTCACCAATGAATTTTTCCTTTTATAATTATCTTGCTTCTAGTTATGACCTTTTTCATTAAAGAAGTCCCTTTAATATTTCTTGTAAAGCTGGTTTATTGGTGGTAAATTCTTTTAACTTTTGTTTGTCTGGGAAACTCTCTCTTTTCATTCTTAATGATAACCTTGCTGAGTAGAGTATTCTTGGCTGCAGGTTTTTTCCTTTCCATACTTTGAGTATATCCTACCACTCTCTTCTGGCCTGTACAGTTTCTGCTGAAAAATCAGCTGATCATCTTATGGGATTTCCCTTGTACATAGCTCATTGCTTTTCTCCTGCTGCTTTTAAGATTCTTTCTCTTTTAAAAATCTTTGCCATTTTAATTACTATTTGTCTTGGTGTAGACCTCCTTGGGTTCAAATCATTTTAGACTCTTTGCTTCCTGGACCTGGATGTCTGTTTCCTTCACAAGGTTAGGGAAGTTTTCAGCCATTATTCTTCAAATAATTTTTCTGCCCCGTTTTCTCTCTCTTCTCCCTAGGACTTTTGTATTGGAAATGTTAGTACACTTGAATTTGTCTCAGAGTTCCCTTAACCTGTCTTCATTTCTTTTTATCCTTTTTGTTTTCTGCTCTTCAGCTTCAGAGCTTTCCATTACTCTGTCTTCCAGACCACTGATCAGTTCTTCTGCATCCTCTCACCTCCTATTGATTCCCTCTACTGTATTTCTCATTTCAGCAATTGTATTTTTCATTTCTGACTGGTTCTTTTTTATATTTTCTATCTCTTTGTTGAAGTTCTCACTGAGTCTGTCTGCTTTTCTCTGCAGTCCCATCCAGAGTATCTTTGTGGTCATTACTTTGAACTATTTATCTGGTAGATTGCTTAACTCCATTTAGTCCTTTTTCTGAAGTTTGGTCTTGTTCTTCGTTTGGAACATATTCCTCTGTCTGCTCACTTTGTTTGATTCTCTAAATTTGTTTCTATGGGTTTTGTAAATCAGCTGCATCTTCTGCTCTTGAAAGCAGTAGCCTTATGTAGCAGGCATCCTGTGGTGCCCAGAAATGCAGTATCCTCTGGACACCAGAATCAGGTGCTTCAACAGTGTCTCCTGTATGGGCTGGACTGTGACTGCCACAGGTTGCTCTGGTGGGAAGGGCTTGTCCTCCACCCAGCTGTTAGCAATGGAGGCCACACTGCTGTGGGTGCATTGATAGGGAGGGCTTATTCCCACTGTAGCTGCCTGAGAGGCCCAGATGTATCTACTGCAGGTATGCTGGTGGGTAGGGCTACCTCCTCCACTCTCTGGGGCAGGAAACCCTCTGGAGGGGCACCTGTCCTATCAGGGCTGCCCACAAGGTGTGGTGGCTTCTTTGGAGGGGCACTTCTTGGGACAGGCAAGTTGGGTGGGGTGAGTCTGCAGGGGACACTGAGGCAGGGCAAGCAGTGCTGGCGCACTAGATGGAGAGTGTCAGAAACAGCTCCCAAAAGCATCTGGCTAGCTAGGCTGAGAAAGGGCAAGAAAAGTGGCACCTGCAAGCACCTCCTCCCTTGGAGAAAGCTCCCACAGACCCCTGCCCCTCCAACCTTGCCAGAGTGTGAACGAATCCCTAGTCCCAATTGCCAAAGTAGAGAAGCAGGAGGAGGAGATTTGGTCGAGTGGTGGACTGGGCCATGGCAGGCAGACGGGGCATGAGAGACCAGAGAGTGAAGAGAAGGTGATGGCTTTTATTTTGAATTATACTATTAGAAATGTCTCTGGGACATCCTGGTGGAAATGTTTAATAGTCATTGAGAAAGATGAGTCTGGGGTCTGGAAAAGGGGGTGATGATATCAAGTTGGTGACTCCAAATCCAGTTACTCAACAAATATTTCAATCTCCACTACAGAAAAAGCAGATCCCATAAAGTACCTTAAAGTAGCTCACAATATAATCAGGGAGAAAAAATGTGTACAAGATTTTCTCCATAAAAGATAATGGAAAAACCCAATGAGTGACAGTACAGGTTTTTAAGGGGGTAAAAGGGGCTCTCTGCATCTGTGGATGGCTTGCTTACCAGGGAGGATTTCTGGCAATAAGTGACTGCTAATGTGGGCCTCAGAGGCTCTTAAGGTGATCAAGAACTTAGACCTTAGGATGGATATATTGAAAAGCAGAAGGCTCTGACTTAAGATGAAAAGGTGGCCCATGTGCTATGTAGAAGTGCTGGAATACAGAATGTTTTCTGAATAGTTACTGCATTGCCCTTAATCCTGATGAACAGCTTTTGTATTACAAATCCTCCTTAGCCAAGTTATTCTAGTCTCTGGATGAGTCTCTAAGAAATGTAAATGCCTTAGCAGAACATAGTATGGTCGTTCTGGAGCCAGGTTGCCTGGGCGAACCCTGGTGGAGCATTTAGTAGCCAGGTGACTTAATCTCCATGTACATCAATTTCTCTTTTGTAAAATGAGGTTAATAATAGTACCTTCTTTAGAAAGTTATTTTGAAGAACAAATGAGGAAATATGTGGAGAACACTGCCTGGCTGATATTAAGCATTAAATATTCGTTTTATAAAGGTGAGGATTGGGGAGATGGGCATCACCCACCTTTCCCAGGCCCTCCTTGGGCATGTGTCTCTTACCATAATGTGCATAAATATGATGTCCAACCTGAGGGAGAAGAAATGTCTAATTCCTATTTATTTTTGCTTGACTTCCTCAGGGTCTCTCCAGCGCCCAAGCTGCTGAGCTCCTGGCTCGGGATGGGCCCAATGCCCTGAGCCCTCCCACTGAAGCGCCAGAGATTATCAAGTTCCTCAAGCAAATGGTGGGGGGATTCTCCCTCCTTCTGTGGGTAGGAGCCATCCTGTGTTGGATCGCATATGGGATTCAGTACTCCAATAATAAGTCCTCATCCATGGACAACGTAAGGCCCTGGGAGGGTCCCTTTCTGGTTTTTCTCACTAGTAATGGGAAAACAGAACCATAAAGTAAGACCTTTAGAAGACAGAGTGCTGGGCTGGAATCAGGAGTCCACCACTGATCAATCACTGCACAGGCTTGGGAAAATCAGTTAATTTCCCAGCTGTAGAATAGAAATTATATCTGACTTTCTGATGTCTCAAAGGCAGTATGATGTGAATCTTGAAAAGAGAGAGAGGGGGAAATACTATGTTTCTAAGTGGGAAGAAAAATCTATATCCATGTAAAATATTTGTGGCCCCTTTCCCCTCAATGCTGATCAGCGCCCTTTAACACAGAGAGCGCTGCGTGCTGAGAGACTGGGAGCCAAGGCCACAGAAACGGGATGGCCACCCTGATGCTAAGAGAAAAAAGCCAGGTGCAGAAAGCCGCACACTATGATTCCATTGATATGAAATGTCTTCGTATCTCCGAGGCAGAAAGCAAACCACTGGTTGCCAGGGTGGGAGGGGGATGATGCTGATGGTCGCTGGGCATCCCACTGGGATGGCAGAAATGTTCTACAGCTGGATTGTGGTGATTGTTGCACAACTGTAAATGTATTAAAAATCATTGAATTGTATACTTAAAATGGGTACATTTTGTGTCCTGACAGTGACACCAGGACACAACTGCCACCTCTTGCCTTTCCACAGAGGGCTCCAGCACGGGGACCGGGCTCGTTCCTGCAGCTTGCTTTTCTGATGGATCCCTGTCCTTGTCACCCAGGTGTACTTGGGCACTGTGCTCGCTGTGGTTGTGGTTTTGACGGGGATCTTTGCTTACTACCAAGAGGCGAAAAGCACCAACATCATGGCCAGCTTCAGCAAGATGATCCCGCAGGTGAGGGGCAGCGGCTCGTCTCCGGCCTCTTGGTGGCTTCAGGTGAGGAAGCGTCAAATGGGGAGGAGAGCAGCGCCTTGGAGGCCAGGATTGGCGCCCGAGCCCTGGCCCATCCTGAGCAGGCTTGGAAAAGTGACCTAATGCCTCTGAACCCCCAGTGCCTCACGGGGTTTTGAGCTGATCAGCGAGGTAAGAGATGAGAACATGCCCAGTCAAGAGTAAAGTAGGACAGAAACACTAGTCATTCAGAACCTCTTCTGTTCCTGCTCTTAAGCACTGGTGAACTGCTGGGAGAAAAGTAATTCAGAAGGTTCCCAGAGTAGCTGTAGAGGCTCAGGAGTGAGCACTGGTCGCCAAGGAGACCCAACTGTGATGCTTTACCTGTAACCATTTCCGAGCCTCACTGCATGTTGCCCAGCATGCTCTCAGCCTAGAGAGTCCACCTCTCCCTGTTCCCACAGGAACCCCTGGCAGGTGTCCTCACAGAGTCTGTGCTCCACCCTCAGCACAGCAGTGAACCACACTCTCCTCATGCCCACAGAGCTGCCAGCTGGACAGGATTTGAGGTGGAATCCTCTGTGCTAAGAGTGGGAAATCCACTTGTACTCCATTAGAATTCTCTCAACCTGAGCGAGATTATTGAACCCTTTCGCTCAGCCTTCAGGATTCTTCCTGGACATCCCAGCCAATGTCACTTATCCCTGATGGCCTCCCTTACCATCAGGCCCAGGGCTGTCGCTCTGCTAGATCTGCCCGTGGCAGCATTTTCTGGTTCCAAGAACACCTCTGAGCTCCTCCTCAGTAAGAAGTGGTTCTTAGGGTCTTCAGGCCCCAAATAAAAATGTCTTGTTTCATTGTTTGCCATTCTGACCGCAGTGGATTCCGGTACATCTGCGTCTGATCCTGAGATTTGGGGATGTGGATAGAGGAGGGTCAGCACTGCTCCAGAATCTGAGGCATCTGTCACACTTTTTTTTTCACAGCAAGCTCTTGTCATTCGAGATTCAGAAAAGAAGACCATCCCTGCCGAGCAGCTGGTGGTGGGGGACATAGTGGAGATTAAAGGAGGAGACCAGGTCCCTGCAGACGTCCGTGTACTGACTGCTCAGGGCTGTAAGGTGAGTGGCATGGGCGCCTCAAGGGTCATGCTTGTAGCAAGCTGGCGTCCGTCATCTTTCCAGGTTTCAGTATGTGGGGCAGGGAACAAGATGCTCATTTTGAACTTTTTTCAAAATGCCTTCTAGGTTGACAACTCATCTCTCACTGGGGAATCTGAGCCCCAGGCCCGGTCCTGCGAGTTCACCCATGACAATGCCCTGGAAACAAAGAACATCTGCTTCTATTCCACAACCTGCCTGGAAGGTAAGTCCTGCTAGCTGTCAGACTGTGTGCCCTGCTGGGTCACATCTCCTTCCTCAGGGCCTTGTGCTTTTGTCTCTATCATCTCTTGTACAAACTCTTCTAAGAGAATGGAATTGAAGAGCCCAGAGAACTAATATTTGGTCTTGGTAATGTCATGTGCTAATTGATCATGTAAGCCACCAAAGAGAGGACTGTAAGCAGGTTGTGGTCCTCCCCTAGCTGAGGATCCCTGGAATAAAATGTCTACTTCACCTGTAGGCACAGCGACTGGCATGGTCATTAACACGGGTGACCGCACCATCATTGGTCAGATCGCCTCACTGGCTTCGGGAGTTGGAAACGAGAAGACGCCCATTGCCGTTGAGATTGAGCACTTTGTTCATATCGTGGCAGGCGTGGCTGTCTCCATCGGCGTCCTTTTCTTCATCATCGCTATGTCCATGCGGTATTATATCTTGGACTCCATCATCTTCCTCATTGGCATCACTGTGGCCAATGTGCCTGAGGGTCTCCTGGCCACTGTCACTGTGAGTCCATGCTGTTAGGTGGCCTGTCCCCTGACCCTGTTAATACAGCCGTTCTGCCGGGTTGGGTGAGAGCCCAGTGCAAACTGTGAGTCTCTTCCGTCTTCAGAGCCACACTTCCTCCCCATCAGGGCAGCCGTTCGACATTCTGAATAGACTGCTTCTTAGAGGGACAAAAGGAAATGTGATCTTGTTAAGATCTGAATGCACTGTCCTCGAAAACTTTATATTTTCATTTTCAGGAGATCTATCTGCAAACCACGTATGTTACTTGCCCCCTAAGATATAGATAAAACAGACTCGAACCACCACTTGCAGATTTTCTAGAAGCCTGATACCTTTCCCACATTTCTACATGTCCTAAAAAGGAAAAAAAAGTTCTTTGGCAGTTTCTACAACTTGGGAACTCAGGAACATTGTCTACCTCCCCTCTTTTTCCTCTCAGACACACATGTGCACACACGTGCGCACACACACACATTCCTCCCATTTTTTCTGCAAAGCAGTTCAGCCCTTTCCTGCCCCTGCTTTGGGACTCCCTCAGTAAGGGCCCTTCCAGTTCATCCTTAAACAAACCCCGCCCCAGTCTCTGCTGGGGAGGCCCTGGGCCGTGGGAAAGAGGAGATTCATATTCCCAGTTCCGTGGAAAGGCAGCCTCCGTGATCATTGGCCTGGGGTTGTTCTGAGCAAAGAGAGAGGACTTTGTAAACCCCAGTTCTTCTGACTCCAGCAGATAATAGTTTTAAAAAACTGGAATCAGAATAACACTTTGGGATCTTGGTGTTTAAAATACAGTGCTAAGAATCTAAAATATGGAGCTCTTAAATGAAACACACGCTCATTGATTCTCCAGAGCAACAAGTGGGGCCTTTGGGACAAGCTCTTTGGCGCCAGTCCAAGCCCTCTTGAATAGTCATGCTTGTGGATGATGGGCTAGGTGGTCAGCACTCCCTTAGTAACTGTGTGTGCGTTTCGGTCATAGCGGTCTTGCCTGGCTTTGCCACCTGCGGGTCCCTCCTCACGATCATTTTCTTCAAGGGGACAAATAAAGCGTCTCATATTTAAAAAGAATCGTGGCATATAGGGCTTTATAGGGCTTATCAGCCACCGGCTAGGTTTGCTGCATCTGTGACTACCCCCCTGTCCTGAAACTAGTCCTTCTCTAGCTACTTCTGTGTTAATGGACCTGAGTCAAAATGGTTTTCCTCAAAGCCTCCTCTCTCTCATCTAGGTGACTCTGTCTCTGACAGCAAAACGGATGGCAAAGAAGAACTGCCTGGTCAAGAACCTAGAGGCTGTGGAGACACTGGGCTCCACCTCCATCATTTGCTCGGACAAGACTGGGACTCTGACCCAGAACAGGATGACTGTGGCCCATCTGTGGTTTGACAACCAGATCTTCATGGCTGACACTAGCGAAAGCCATTCAAGTAAGTCTTGTGGAGCATTCAGTATGGCCTGTGCCGTGGACTCCTGCAGTGGGTGCTAAGCTAAACGTGGCGGTGGCACTGGTCTGCAGTCTCAGAGAGCTGCTTGAATAGTATGGTTCGCAAAGAGTGGCCTGGCCTACAGCATCCACTGCTCTTCTGTTTTCTAGATCAAGTCTTTGATCAGAGCTCTGAAACCTGGGCCTCCTTATCAAAGATAATAACATTGTGTAACCGAGCTGAATTCAAACCAGGACAAGAAAGCATCCCGGTCATGAAGGTAAAGCTTCTGCATCACTTAGTCTTAAATCCCAGCCAGTTTGAAGTCACTTTCTCTGTTCTGATTTGGTGCTTGATTTAATCTCTCCGAGTGAACTTTGTACTAGTAAGAGCCAGTCTGACTCACAAGACCTGCAGAAAATTTTCTTCATTAACTAGCTTTGAGAAATCAGAGATGTCTAACATTTCTCAGCATATTGATTTAGATCTTTTGATAATTCTGTCTCACTCCAGAAAATAAATGTGCCTTTAAGTGACTTTCCTAATTTCTTTACCAGCTAAGGAGATATCATCAAAGTGTCTTTATTACATAAATGCCACTCACTGAAGCTTGAAATGTAATTGGGTGGAAATAGAAGGGCTGATCTCAGAACATACTCCCCTTGGCAGCAGATGGAGCCCTGACGGGTCCTGGAATACTGGAATATGCACAGACAAACTCCTCTTCTCCCCTCAGGGGGTCACTGCATCTGTGTTCTCCCGGCGTGTCTATTTGCCGTCTGTTTCCTTCATTGACTCTTTCTCTTTATTAAACTGTTTATTTGCTTTTCTTTCTTTATCAGACAGCTTATCAATTCTCTTTCTGGCCAGCCACTTCCTTCTCCATATCTATCAATCCCTATCTCCAGTTCTGGTTTCTTACCCAGACTCCATGGATCTCCAGCTAGATTCTACTTGGAAGTTTTGCCATGTTAGACCCTCAACACATTGTACTCGTGTCTTGCACCTGTATCCAACTTGGCTCCAAGTCAGTATCTTGTCCCAAATTTCCTTTTTTTCTCTCACATAACCATTTCACTTATCACCAAAGTCAGAACTTTTGGAAGTAATTTTTAACTTTCTCCTTTCCTAATATCTAGTAAATCATCAAGTCTTATTGTTCTTGCTTCAAAATGTCTATGACTTTGCATTTCTATTATCACCAACACATAAATAATTGTACTAACCACCTCTTAGTCAGCCTCCATGATTCCAGTTTAACCCTTGTTATACTTCCCTCTTTGTATTTATTTCCATAAATACTTCATTAGATGAAATACATCACCTGACTTGACTCAAAAACTTTCCTTCTGTAGTTTCTGCTTCTTGAGCCCAGGCCTCAGCCTGCCCCAGCCCATCAGGGCCCTCTCTGTGTGACCATACCCACCTGCACTTCCAGCACTGACCATAGACTCTTTCCCACCATGCCTTCATTCATGGCCTTCTGACTTCTAGAAGGCTTTCTTCTACTGTTCTGTCAGTAGCCCACCTGTCTTTCAAGATCAAGTTCACAGCCACTTTTTTCATGACACCCTCCAGCCCTCATAAAGCTCTAATATTTTTGAACTGTAATGCCTGTAGGTGACACCATTCAGTCTGACACTTTGACCAGGGCTCAAATCATTCAGTAATTGTGGTGTAATCAGTTTTTCTCTCCAGTTAGATGGTAACTTAGTCATTGAAAATAATCACAAAGATCCGAACCAGAGTATGTGCTGCAAATACTTGTTTCTCTCTTTTGATTCTCAGAAAGTTGTGGTTGGAGATGCTTCAGAAACAGCTCTTTTGAAATTCTCAGAGGTCACTTTGGGCAATGTGATGGAAATTAGAAAGAGAAACCACAAAGTGGCTGAAATCCCTTTTAACTCAACTAATAAATTTCAGGTGAGTTTTTTCTCACAACTGAATCTTTGTCATCACTAGAATGGTATTTCTACCTGTAAGTATCCTTTGGATGGCTTATAGTTTGAATTATATTTGACTTCAAAACTCGTCCCAGGGGATGCAGGCCGTGGGCATCAAGAAGACCCAGAACAGGTCCGCCCTGCCGGCTCTCTTCCTCCGTCTGAGTCAGAAGAGAAAGGTGGTTATCTTGTCAGGGCCGGGCTATTCCTGTGAGTGATCTAACTGTGTCACATACACACTCACAAACACACCACTCCCACCACACCTCTGCTGAGGGACTTTTACACACACAAGGAGCAATGCCCACATCCTAAAGGCCAGATGAAAGGGTGGGAGTGGGGAGAGCCGACATTCCCGGCGTTCACTGCACCCCGGTCTGCGTCAGGCACCCTACGCACGTCATCTCACTTCGTCCTCAGAGTAAGCCTGTGACGTAGCACTAAAAAGAATCCCAGTCTCTAGGTGAGAAAACAGTCCTTAGAAAGGATCAGAGTCACACAAGCATCTAATGGCACAAGCAGTTTGCACATCTTTTTGACTCCCAAGTCCATGCTTTTCTACCGCAACACAGAGACAGGCCATGTGAGCAGGCCTTGCCCTTTGCAAAGACCAGTGCATGGTCTCTCAGATGACCGGTCACACTGAGCTCCAAGACTGCCCTCTGCCCCTGATAGGAGTTTCCTTTCCATCCATTGCTCAGGAAGAAGTGGCCATCCTTGCCTCATTGTCTCCCCTCCTTCCAGGGGTGACCCACGTTCAGCCATCCCTGTCCTCCTCATGTTAGGACAAATGACAATTTATTGCCCAAGGTGTGGCTGCAGGTGGGATTTCTCATAGACACCAAGGCTGAGAGCAGGGCATGAAGACTTGGCCTCTGCACAACAGGAGAGTCTATAAACAGGATAACCATTTTTGTAAAAGTTTCTGATGATTACTCAAACATTTTGTTTGTATGGAGTTTAGGATTGAAAAATAACTGTGTTGCAAACATCTTTGTTGATAATAGGCTAATTGAGAATTGCAGTTTGCCAAATAGACAACAAAAACGTATGATATAAAATGTTAAAGCCAGGAAATCAGATCTCTTGTTCAGAACATAAGTGAAAGTAGAATGAGTAACAATCTTAGAATAACAATTGCAATGGTAGCTATTCCATGCTAATTCCCACAGGCATTGAGTCACTCATTCTCCCAACAGCAGGTAAGTAGAGAATGAAGAAACTGAGGACAGAGTACTGTCACCCAGCCAGTAAGGGCCAGAGCCAGGGAGTCTGTGCTCTGAAGGACTAGTTTGATTGACCTTCTGATCAGAAACAAGACTCCAGATCCTGCTGGGTCTCCATCTACCAGTAAAGGCTTTCCTTCATGTGAGAAGCAGGTTCCACAAGGCCTCACCTACCAAATGCTGAGGGAGAAAGCAGGCTTCCCAGAGTTGGGACCGGAAAGGAGAGGGTCCTGCATGGGTCCCTGCAGAGGAGGTCAGACAGCCTCTTGGGAGCTGTTGGTGCCCTGCTGCTGCTGACATGAGCCACGCTTAGCTCTCAACCAAGAACCTCAGTGGTGCTGACCTTGGAAATCATTCAACCCAAGGAAACAAAGTGGAGAGTCTTTGCCTTGTCAACCTTAGACTAGCAATTCCCCAAATTAAGACTGCATAAAAATATTTTCAGTAGTTTATGGCAAATGGGAAAATTGGGACAATACTTTATAAAGTTTTATATTAAGATGAATACATTTAATTTAAAAGATCATCCTTTATTTCTTACCCAGTTAGGGCAGGGACCCTGGAGCCTGCTGGCCTGAATTCAGATCCCAGCACAACCACCTGCTGGGGTGTGACCTTGCCCAAGTCACTTAAGTGTCCTCCCCTGTTAGGGTGATGATACTCACAGCTTGGGCTAGTTTTGAGAATTAAATGGGTCACTGTGTGATGCACTTAAAACAGTACACACTAAAAAAGTGTTTATTATGCCTACTTTTTAAATATTAAAATGCCCTGTCTTTGAGAAAGTAATAGTGAAAATAGATGGGAGGTTTTGCTTTGGTTTAGTTTTGGTTTTGGTTGCTTAGCTGGGGGTTTTTTTAATGTGTTTCCTTGACCATGAAAAAAAGCTGGCAACCCTATGTTTGCCTTTTTTTTTTTTTGTACTCACCTCTGATATCCAAAAGTCTAAGAACTACTAATGTAGAATCAACTGACAGACCCCGGATGGTAGAAAGTTCTCTTCCTGAAATTCCTTTGAAGGGCTTAGACGAGAACCTAGTATAAAATAAAGGCTACATAGACTTAGCCATTTTATCATCATCTATAATTTTTTCACATTTTTCCTGATTATCTATTAGGATGATCTAGAAATGGAATCACTAGGTTAAAGGACAGAGATGTTAAAATGGTGATACCTATTTCTTACCCGTCCTCCTGGAAGCCTGCCCATGAGATGCCCACTTCCTCACAGTCCCCTACCCCCACCCGCACCCCATTTTCTTTCACATCCAGGTGGTTAAACTGGATCAATACGGGGATGAGGAGGGACACGACTCCTGCTGCCCTCAGGGCGGCCTGAGCTCCGAATAGCGTAGCACTGCTGCTCACAGTAGGGTGCTAGAGACAGGGGGTGAGGTGAGATGGCTCGGCCCCCACCCTGCCAGGCACTCCAGAGATCTTGCTCAAGGCAGGAGATTTCATGGCCAATAGCCACATCTCGCCTCCCTAAAGCAGCCAGGTTGTGCTTGGAAGACAATCTGCACTTAGTTTGAATGCAAACTCAGGGTTCACCCTGGGCTTGGACTAAGTCTAGATCTCTGCATATTTTGTGGCCTCAAAGTAAAAAGGGTAAAACACACCTGTAGAGAGTACTCCTCCTTTACACATAAAGGGTAAGAGCCCAGCGAGGGAAAAGGATGTTTCAGTCGTCTTGTCATGTTGCTAATCAAAGGAACCACACAGCCCTGGCCCTTCGCAGTAGTGGTGCGTCATTGCGCATGGCCTGCTGTACTTACCACCTCGATCCCTTCCCTCCAGCTCTCCATACACAGGACGGATGACCCCAAGGACAAGCGCTTCCTCCTGGTGATGAAAGGGGCTCCGGAGAGGGTCTTAGAGAAGTGCAGCACCATCATGGTCAGCGGCCGGGAGCAGCCTCTGGACAGGAGCACAGCCGAGGCCTTCCACATGGCCTACATGGAGCTGGGGGGCCTGGGCGAGCGCGTGCTGGGTGAGCGCTCAGCGGCAGAGCCCTCATCCATCACCTGTGAGGTGGGAGGCTCCAGGCCACGCCAGGGCATAAGATGAGACAGCTTATATCTAGCAAGTAGCTGTGGCATCCACAGGAATCATGGGAAGAAGAATATGGGGCACATATGAGAGAATCTGCGTGGTAGCCCTGAGTGTGGGGGTCACTCCCCAGGGAGGAGACTCAGCGTTCACAGGTGAGGGAACAGCAGGCAAAGTGCACAGGCAGAAATGGATGGGCGCACATGGCCAGCAAGCCTGTCTGCGCCTGGCAGGCGGATGAGATGGCGAGGTCACAGGGCACAGGCCTGGAAGGAGCACTGAGTCGTGATGTGGCGAGCCTAACGGGGGCGAGCAACAGGTTTCCGCTCTGCCGTCCGCGCGCAGCCCCCGAAGGCTGTGGCAGGGGACAGATCAGTGACAGTGTTTCCTGAAGGCCAGTTCTTGGCAGCGGCAGGGAGAGGAGAGGCATGAGGCCCAGTGGGGGTCGGAGCAGTGGGAGCAGGAAGGGTCAGATATCAGAGCCTCATGGAGGCAGAACTGGTTAGGCTTAGCCACTGATTAGAGGAGAAAAGTAAGTTTTGAAAAAAATGTTGAAGTTTCCCTCTTAGTGATGAGGGAACAAATACTGCCAGTCACAGAAATGGAGCATTAGAGGTGGAATGAACTGCAGAAATACAAGCACTGGGGCGGGAGCCTAGTTGGGTAACGTAAGCGGTACCGTGGGGCATGTTCTCTGGGGGAGCGGTGGGCTCACAGAACACCACCTCTGAACTCCAGAGTGATGGATTCAAGGTAACAGAAGTTCATGGCGGATGACAAGGCTCATTGAACATCATGAAAATTCTTGCCAGTAGAGGTGGAATCTGTGGAATGTGTGTCTGGAAAGGATATTTGAGTCTGTAAAGCAAATGGAATATGTAAATGAGACGATAATGCTTTGCATGCCTTGAATAACCCACAGCACCTGGCAGTCTTTGCAGTGCAGGACTGATATATATCTGACTAGAGCTGCCCCAGGAACCTCGTGTCTGACCTCTCAAAGTCTGCTTTCACTGAAATGTGTAAAGCAGTGGGCCATGCTGAGAAAAAATTTGATGTAAAAGCTTATGAGAAAGTCATAGGGTCACAGAATCCCTTCTGCTCAATCTGTAGAGGCAGATGCCTTCCAAGTAACAAAATGTTCTCCATTCCTAACTGCCTTGCTCCCACCATCCTCTTAATTAAAGGCTGAG
Source organism: Phataginus tricuspis (assembly GCA_029783875.1). Classification (NCBI taxonomy): domain Eukaryota; kingdom Metazoa; phylum Chordata; class Mammalia; order Pholidota; family Manidae; genus Phataginus; species Phataginus tricuspis. The sequence continues at coordinate 17,663,135 of JAQQAC010002067.1, read as the reverse complement.
TTTCACACCCATTGCCCAGATGCCCCCAGAGGCTTCGCCAGTGTGTGCACTAGCTCGTCTGTTTTCTCTGTCTAAATTGGCATTCCCACCAGTAGGCCTCCCTTCCTTCCCCAGTAACGTCTGTCCCCTCTCAAGAGACAGCTCACGGTGACTCCTCGGTGAGGCCCTCCCCGATTCCCCAGCGGCAGCAGAACTCTCCTCCTTAGCGCTCACCATGGTTTATTACACTTTATCGCGTTAAAGCATCTTCAAAGGCTGGGCACTCTTGGTCTTTGTATCCCTAGAACATGACAGAGAACCTGATGCCCACACAGTAAATTATTTCTGAGTGGAATACATCTTTCCTAAAAACAACATAGGTTAGGGAATTGAAAGAACTAAACCAGTCTGGTATACTTACTCTAAAGCATTAGTAAAATAGTAAAGAACTGAGAGTGTATGAAAATGTTCCTCCTTTGCTGTTGTCATTCTTATCCTAGTTCACTGACTCCCAAATTCATGCCCATTCCAGGTTTCTGTCATTTCTACCTGCCAGCAGATGAGTTTCCAGAAACCTACTCATTTGATGTGGATGCCATGAACTTTCCCACATCCAATCTCTGTTTTGTGGGGCTCTTGTCAATGATTGACCCCCCTCGGTCCACTGTTCCTGACGCAGTCACCAAATGCCGGAGTGCAGGAATCAAGGTGAGAGTCATTTTCCTGACTTAAGAAGTCTCTGTTTCAATTATATCCATTAGAATATTTGTCATATGAAATAGTATTTAGGTCTCTTCAAGTAAATATCATAATTCCCCTTTTTTTCATCCCTCCTTCCACTATAATAAGATTTCGGTAACTTCCTAATAAAAGCAAAATGACTGTGTGTGTGTGTGGAGTGAACCACAACAGTAGCTGCAGTGAGAACTGCCAGAAAGTGACCATATCTTGCCCTAGACTATGACAGACAATTAAAGGTTTTATGACTCAGCCTTGAGGTCCAGACTCCATAATCCATTACCTTCATGATACTGAAGCCAGAATATTAATCTATTACCAGGTTCATATCTGCTGAAGCAGCATGAGGCTGTCCAAGTAGACGGCTACTAGCCCTTTCACAAAGAACGGGACATCCTCTCGTGTCAGGGGAGGAAGTGTAAGATGCTTATAGCAGAACAATAGGATCAGCGTGTCCTCTGAAGACAGTTGTGTCTTTGGTCTAGAGATCCAAGAACTGCCCGTAAGGGCGGACCACCATGACCACTAACCTTCTTCTACCAGATCATGGTCAAGTAGGCAATGCTGAATTTTCCCTACCCTGGCCAGCCAGGTTCCTCATTGTCTAAATACCCCTCTCATTGTGTTCCAGGTTATTATGGTTACAGGCGATCATCCTATCACAGCCAAAGCTATTGCCAAGAGCGTAGGTATCATTTCAGCTAACAGCGAGACAGTGGAAGACATTGCAAAACGCCTCAACATTGCTGTGGACCAAGTCAACAAACGGTGAGCACAGAACCAACGTGGCAGAAACTCAAATTCTTACCTGTGGGGCTTTGTTGGCTCTGAAGAGCTCTTCTATTTGGAGCAAATCCCCTTTGTGCCAAATGCTCTCTCAAGGTAGTGCTAGGCTGGCTTCCTTTATAATTCATATATTCATTCATTTACTCAAAAAATTTAATGAACACCTAATGTGTGCCACTGGGTTGATTGCCATCAAAATTACCCTTTATGTATTCCTTGTGAAATTTCAAACCCAATGAAGTGGATCTGAAAACTTAAGTGCCCAATTTAAAGTGAGAAAAACTGAAACAGAGAGTTTACATGAAATTAATTACCATTGATCCAGTTGTGTGGTCAGGAATATTAAGAACCCTTGGGGTTTCGTGCACTCCCCACCCCTACTGTGCATTTTGAGTATTCATCTGCCCAGTGTTGCAATGTAAACACATGCTTCTTTTCTTTTTTATCTGGCAGTTCCTGAGGGAAACTCAGGTTTTCCTTGTGTCTCCCAGTTCCTTTAATCATGTCTTTATCAGGTTTTTATCAGGAGTTTTATCAGGAAGGTTTCTGAGGGAAAACTCAGGTTTTCCTTGTGTCTCCCAGTTCCTTTAATCATGTCT
>JAQQAC010002067.1:17624451-17654930 GCA_029783875.1 Phataginus tricuspis | reverse complement strand
CCTGCCCTCCCCTCTCCATTATCCATAGCCTGCCCTCCCCTCTCCTCCATTATCCACTTAGACTAGGACGGAGGGCTGCTGATGCCTTCAGATGGGCATCTCTGGAGCAAGAACCGGGAGACATGGACCCACACTCCCTCCCGTGTTCTCAGGAGTCTCACTGAGGAGCCTGAAGGGCGTCAGCAGCCATCACCCCCACTTACGCAGAGAGATTGTAACGTGCAATGTGTGTAGAGTAGTGTTGCTGTCCTCAAGTTTTTTGATCTTTCTTCCAGCTGCAACTTTCACACAGCTAGGCCTGGACTAATCCCACATGAGCACTTCCAAGGAGCTGGAGCCCAGGCTGCAGCAGCATTACGGCCTCATTCCAGTCCTGCAAGGCAGCCAATGTTTTCTAGCTGCAACTAAGGGTAATTTGGCCTTTTTCCTGCCAGGCTGCTTCTGGCTGTGCCAGTTGGCAGCTCTTGGTCCTGCCACAGCCAGCAGGAGAAGGCTGTAAATGTAGCACAAAACCTGAGGGGCTTAACTTGGGGCTGGATTAAGTTTGAAAGGAGTTAAATTTGAAATAAATGTCTCTTCACATCAGGAGCTCTGTATGGAATAACTTTCATATTGTACATACCTACTCTTGCAAAAAGTTGGCACTCAAATAATTGTAAAATGAACAAATAATTAATTTAAGGAATCCCAGAAATGACACTGGTACATCAAGTAGCTTGTTAAAGTATAGACAGAAAAAGGCAATGAAACCCCATATCATATCGGAAGGTTTTTTGGAGAGACGACATCAGTGACCCACTAAGGCCTAGATACTTTTTAGAAAACATAACAGTTAATGTGAATCTAATTGGTGTGGCAGAGTAACTCAGAGATATGAAGATGAGGCTGGATTTAGACCATCTTTATTTTTTTAAACAATCTATGTTGTACTCTGATTATAAAATTGCAGCTCATTTTAGAAAATTTAGAATATCCAGACAAAAAAGAAATTTTAAATCACCCTGAATCTCATTACTGAGTAATATATCTAAAGAAAAGAGTAGTTATTTCTTTGGGGATTTCCAATACATACATTTTTAGACAAAATTGAAATGTAAAGTTTTCCATTCTGCTTTTTTATTTAACACTGAAGATATGATTTTAATGGTGGTCAGAATTCCATATTCAGAGAGCTTTAACCTTATCCCCACTGTTAGATGATTCATTTATTTCCTACCATTCTTTGTTTTTGAAAATAAAAGCTGCATCTTGTCATTAAATCTTGTACCACATCTCTGTTTTATAGTAGATGTCTCAAGGTGAAAGCGGTTAAGTCCATTTTAAGATTCTTGATACACATTACCAAATTTATTTTCAGATAAACTGCATCAATTTACATTCCTGCCAACAATAATAGAGTATTTATCTTGCCTGTCATTATGATATAGAAAAACTGTCAACTCTTAAAAGAGGTTTTTATTCCTTCAATAGAGGGTCTGCTGTGCAGTCTGAGCACAGAGCAGGGACAAGACAGACTCATGGAGCTAGCGATCTAGTGTAGGGGCAGAAGTAAATATTATAAACTGCGATAAGGGTTTTAAAAGACATAGTGCCAGTTATAGGATGGGGAGATGGGGTGAACCTACTTTAATGGGTGGTCAGAAAAGTCCTTTTTGATGAGGTGCATGACAGGGGCAGCCACTGTCAAGAACAGAGGAGTCCAGTAAGAGGGAAAAGAAGGGATGCGAACTCCACAATCCAAACAGGTCTATTGCTAAACCTGAGAGGGACCCCTCTGTTCTGGCGAGCAGAACAAAGAAGGTGTCTCTTACAGGCTAAGAGGCTTTTATGACAAGGTTTTTTGGCAGGCTCCTGAGGGGATGGGCCAGGGAAAAGGTGGGCTTGTGGCTTGCTGATGTGTCTTCCAGAGAATGCTTGTAGCCTAAGTAAGATGAAACCTAGGTTTCTCTGAGATGGTGGGTGGGCTTATTCAAAAAGGCAGTACTCCTATCTGGGCTCTATCAGGCACAATGCATGAACTCTATGAGGACAGGTGGGGCAGGAACACTGCAGTGGGAAGGCAGGTTTGTTAGGTGGTTGGAGACAAAGGCAAGAATCTTATCATGTGGGGTCTCATTGTCCACGTGATGGAGGTCGGGTTTCATTACAAATCCAATGTCAAGCTACTGAAGATTATTAATAAAAGCAGTGCCTTGCTCCAGTTGACGTGCTAAGATCCCTTCAGCTCATGGACGGATAGAAGGAAGACCAAGCAAGAATGGACACAAGGAGATGAGTTAGGCAGGGAAAGCTATGACTTAGACTAGGCAGGGTGACAGGTATGGGACCAGCATGTGATTGTGTGAGTGTGTGTGTGTGTGCCTATAACTGGAAGAACAGACTTCTATGGAGGAATTTTGTAAGGAAGGTTACCTGTAGCTGACCCAGGTCAGGTCCCTAGAAAGGCCACCAGCTTCCCTGACTGACTACATTATTATCAAGGTGGGCAAAGAGAAGATACCTAGGCAAGGATCTTCTAGGAGACTTTTTAAATAGAACAATATAAATATGCACATATATGCTTGTTTCTTCTGACTTGACATTTACAAAGATGATAAGGTCTCTGCATTGGTTCATTCTGCCATCATCATTCTGAGGTAGGGCAGGGACATGGGTCAAGCATCATGATTAATCTTTCCTGCCTTTGATGAAAAATGCCAAGAAATAAATATTACAGTAAGAACAGGAGGGACTCCATCTTAAGGCTAAGATTCCATTTTAAAAACCAGGGAGTTAGGAGGTAAGACTCCTAACATATTTTATGGTAATTAGACCTCAATTTAAGGCAGGTCAAGCAGTCCTAAATGATACGTCCCCACTGCTTGAGGGTAACCACTATCTTGGAGAAAAATAGGATCAATAAATTTCTTGTGTTAAGTTTATCTTACAGAATCTCTAGAGGACTGATAATGAATGATGAGACCATCATGCCACCAGAGACAGACCTCATGAGACCACATGTCAAGCCCACGCTCCATTGGCCCTTTACCCCATTCTGGAGACCCTTAAAAACATGACTCCTGAGCCTGTATGTGCGCCTCCTGAGGCTGCCTGCACCCCCCTTTCCTCAAGTGCGTCCTTCGCCTTAAAGTAAAGCCTTCCTGCTGCTCGACTTAACTGCGCTTCATCTCTGTGCTCTCCTAGCCTCTTGGGAAATTAATGGGACCCCTTTTCCCAGTGATAAGCATATTTGTTACTTCAATATTTCATTCAATTTTCTAGACTTAAGCACAAGTCTTCACTCTATCTTCTTCTACTCCAGACAAGTAGGGAAGGGCTACTGAGATCTCTGATTTTATCTTGCAAGTGCCCTTCACCTGGGTGACCTGGACAGGACGGCGGCTCTACAATCATGCTCTTTAGTAGCCTGCCTCCAAACTTCCTTTCTTTGCTTTAGGAAGTTCTCAGAATATCATCTCACTCCATCCAGTGCTCTGTGGCTCCCCAAATCCTGGGGCGGTAGGGGCTTAGTTCCCACACTGCAGATCAAGCAGGCACTGGATGCCAGGTGACCCGGGCTTCAGGAGTTGGCGAGGGATCTGCCCTGTTTCAGGCAGGAGTCCAGTGAGCTTCCCTTTCCTCCCTCTGCTCTTCCTCGCTCTCTGCTGCCTGCATGGCTGCTGCCATTCACTACTACTCTCGCTTTAATGAATTCCTTCCTTACCTACTCATCTGACCTGTTAGTGAATTCTTTCTTGATCAGAGTCAAAAACCCTCTCCGATAAGGCTTGAGGTTTCACCTAGTGTGCAGGGAGCGACCTCCCCAGACTCAGCTGCCTGGCAACAGTTTCATAAGTCGAGTTCAATGTCTCTGATATTTACACTGTCACCTGAGCACCGCAATGCCTCCTATAAGCATAGTCTCATTCATACTCACAACAACTGTGAGGTGGTGTGTCAGCTGTGCACTACACACAAGGAGGCTGAAATGGGATGGTTAAGTGACCTCCCAGCACTATTGGATTCTCCTATTCCACTAAGTGGCTAAGCCTTGTAATCTGTCAAGGGCTGGAGAACTTGTGCTTCAGTGGAAAACTACATACTGTCTAGAGCACACCCTTTGGCATGCTTTATGGCTTTAAGGGTAAGGAGAAATGATAGCGATTCAAAATAGTCCTTGTCTATAGATATGCAAATAGACCTTCCCCTAGGGACAATCCTCCTTCCTCGGGAAAACCCAGGCTCGCTCCCTTTGCACAGCCATCTGACATTCCTCGGCTCTAGATAACCGTGTGCTCATTGCTCCTTTGAACCGGCTCTGACAACCGCCTCGTTCCCTCCTCGAAATAATGAGTCAAATAAAAATTTTTAACACATGTCCAATTCATATCTTTAGGAGAGTCATGATTTTACCCTTTCTTTGAAAAATCCTTTCACAGTGAACAGAGAGGAAGAAAATTGCCATTCACTTGTTTCAGGGGCACTCTTAGCCTTGGCACAGACATGTGCCAGCTCCAGCCGCCTGTGTGTGAACCTGGCCAGCCAGTCATCCAAGCAGGCTCCAGGGCGTGTCTCCTGTTTTTTCCACTTTGGCTTCATTGCTGCTGTTTTCTCTGCTTTAGACCAGAACTCTTGGCAGGCCCCTTTCTCCCCTGACTCCATTCCTGGTGCCTGACCCTTCCCTCTGACATACCGTGACCCAGCTCAGGGGATTTCATCTTCCTGGTTCAGAGATTCTAAGATAAATTTTAATGGAAATTTAAGACAAAAGCTTGACTCATTTTAAAGGGATAGAAGCTCCCCTCTACAAAGCTATGAGAATAAACTGATATATTCTGGAGGAAGGCATTTTGAAAGCCTGAAAGTACTAGAACTCATTTGGTTTAGGGATTTTGTTTTTTGTTTTTTTATATTTTATATTTACAACTTGAGGTTTCTTCTTCTTTTTCTTTTCTTATTGAGGTATAGTTGATGCACAATCTTATATTGGTTTCAAATATACAACACAGTGGTTCAACAGTTACACACACTATTAAATCCTCACCTCAACTAGTACAGTTACTATCTGTCAACATAGGAAGATGTTAAAGAATCATTGGCTATATTCTCCATGCTGCACTTCCATCCCTGTGAGCAACTTATATTGTGATTGATATTTTTGTGTGCCTTTATCCCCCTCACCCACTCCACCCACCCATCCCTCCTTCATGGTAACCACTAGTCCCTTCTCAGTGCCTATGAGTCTACTTCTATTTTGTTAATTTTGGTTTGGTTTGGTTTTAGATTCCACAAATAAGTGAAATCATATGACACTTGTCTGTCTCCACCTGGCTTATTTCACTTAGTCTAATACCCTTGAAGTCCATCCATGTTGTTGCAAAAGGCGGGATTTGTTTCTTTTTTATGGCTAAATGATATTCCATTGTGTGTATATACCACATCTTCTTTATCCATTCGTCTACTGATGGACACTTAGGTTGCTTCCATATCTTGGCTATTGTAAATAATGTGACTCTTGCTTTCATTTTTCAACAAATTAAGCCCTTGCTGAGCACACAGCACCAGACTCAATGTTATGAGAAACACTAAGACTGGTCAATGTGGTTCCCTTCAAGGGAGCAAAGGAAGCAAGGGGGAAGGCATGTCTGTGATGAGCTGTCACCCAGGACAGGACTAGATGAGGGCAGCAGAGACACAGAGTGTGCAGGCTCAGGGGGCCACTCTCCACAGGAGGTGGGATTGCAACGGCCAACTGAGGGGGAACATGGCACGCACAGGGAAGGAAGGGACAGGGGTCACAGATGTGTCCAGAGAATCACCATGTATCCTGGAGTCCAGTTCCCTTCAGGTTTCAAGCTACCTGAGCAAAGTATCTGCAGGGCAGAGAGACATGCCTCAGCTCTCAGAACCCACTGTGAGCCTGAGTCTGGTGTTCCACCAGGTTGTCTCTGGGGGCTGCAGACCAAACCTCCAAAAGACAGAAATGGGATTGCCTATGAGATCAAAACTAATGAACACAGTCCAGGGCAAGGCAGAGAGACACAGACCCACCTAAACAAGGAGGCTACAGACAGCGTTGGTCAGACAGTGGCATTCACGACAGAGACAGAGAAGCAGGCCCTGAGATTGAGACCTGTGTGTGGCTCCCCCAAACCCTGTCAGGAGGAATGGAGCCTGTCCCATGGAGTCACAATGGCATCCCCAGCAGGGCTAGTCCCAGTGTAGGGATAGGTGTATCAGGCCCACATCAGGTCACAGGGCCACAGTCACCTGTCAGCTTTCTGACTTAGAAGCCACCAGGGGAAGGGGGCCTGGCTGGAAATAAGAAGGCTTCTGTGCCGCTGCAGAAATCCCCTAACCAAAGTCAGTAAATTGGCTTCTGGTTTACACACTTGAGCCCCTCCAATGCCAGTTGTGGAATTAGCCTCTATGATGCTGTCAGCTCCCAAGAGACTGAAGGCACATTGCCCCAGACAGGTTGCTGACAGTCTGTCTTGCCAATGGGTTCGAGCCCTGGGCAAGTTCACTATGGATTCAGTGAGACCAAGGAATGACAATGGAACGTTCTTTGGGTGAAAGGGTTTATAATGTTCTTGTGATGAAAGGCTTTATACCCAACTTTATTCCCACAGTGGCAGATCAATCACTAGAATCCCATCCACTCAGAGTGAGTCTGCATGCAGCAAGCTGGTCTCTGCTTCTGGGCCCCTCTACCCCACAGCCATCTCAGTCTCTGTCCTCGGCACTGCCACCACTCCAGTCTCACTTCTGCTCTCCTGCAGCCTTGCAGCCATGCCACTGTGTCGCCCAGAGCACTGGGCAGAGCTCTATGTGTAGAGTCAATAACGACGTATTCTCCACACGTGTAGTGAGCTAGCCGACTGGGCCAAGAGAGAATCCTGGCCATAGGAACCTTCACTTTATCTACACTTGCCAATGGGTTTCAGCCCCAGGCAAGTTAACTATGGTTTCAATGAGACTGAAAAAATGACAGTGGAACGTTCTTGGGATGAAAGGGTTATACCCAAATTTATTGCCACGGTGGCAGGTCAGTGAATCCCATCCACTCAGAGCGAGTCTGCATGCAGCAAGCCAGTCTCTGGGCCTCTCTTCCCCTGCAGCTATCTCAGTCTCTGTCCTCAGCACTGCCACCTCTCCAGTCTCTGCTCTCCTGCAGCTGTGAAGCCCAGAGCACCAGACAGAGCTCTTTATATAGAGTCAATGGCAATGTATTTCCCACATGTGTGTAGTGAACAAGCCAACCAGGGCCAGGTGAGAGTCTTGGCCACAGGAACCTTCACTTTCTCCACACAGATGCAACAGGGAATGAATTAAGAAAAGAGGCTTAGAAACAGAAACATGAAAAGACCTATATTCAGAAGGTAGGAGGAAAGGAGAGTGGCCTGAACCCAGAATTTGTGACAGACTGTTCATAGTGGAAAAGCTTCCTGGGCTTTGGAATCAGGTAAAGCCAGTTTGAATACTTTCTGCCCTTTATAATCATAAAGAACTAAAAATTCCAAAGGTAGTAATAATGAAGTGATTAACTTGAAAACACTAGAATGGAGTAAAGGTTAACTTTGCAAATATGTAAAAAGTAGCAAATACAGGTGTGGGGAAAATGGAAGTTCCTATGGCCAGGATCCTCACCTGACCCTAAACAACTTGATGATGTAATTGGCCTACTGCTAGGCTACTGCTTCCACACCCATAGGCAATGAGCTATTATGACTGAGTCACTGTATAAAGAGCTTTGCCCAGTGCCCTCAGAGAGGGCAGAGACTGAGGTGGATTACAGACCTACAGACTGCTGGATGCAGACATGATCCTAATGTTTGACCTACTGCCATAAGAATAAAGCCGGGTATAGATCCTTTTACCCCAAGAATGCTCTGTTGTCATTTCTCAGTCACACAGAATCCATAGTGAACTTGCCGGGGGCTGAAACCCTCAGGCAAGTGAACAGGTAATGCCCTAATGTCTGCATTCACCAAACTTTGGCTTTTGAGAAAATCCTACCATAAGCTCTCCCAGGGTGGCAGCCTATACATTCCTTCTAGAGGACAGAGAACAGATTTATTCAACTACTCAACTACTAGGGATGGTTCTTTACATTCCTCATGGAGCTTAGTCTACTTTTAGACAAATAATAGGCTCTCAATGCTTGTCAAAAAGTGAACAAAAAAAGATACTGGCCCAGGCTGAGGATGTGTTAACTGCCCAATTGGTAAAGTAATGTCTTTCCAATGGGTTTCAGCCCCCTGGGAAAGCTCACTATGGATTCAGTGTGACCAAAGAAATGACAGTAGAATGTTCTTGGGGTGAAAGGGTTATACCCAACTTTATTTCCACAGTAGAAGATCAATCACTAAAATCCCGTCCACTCAGAGAGAGTCTGCATGCAGCAAGCCGGTCTCACCCTCTGGGCCTCTTGGCCCACACAGCCCTCCTTTGGGCCTCTCTGCCTGCACAGTTGTCCTCTGGGCCTCTGTCCTTGGCGCTGCCACCACTCCAGCCTCTGCTCTGCTTCCCTGCAGCCTTGCGACCGTGAAATCGTGTCGCCCAGAGCACTGGACAGACTTTTTTTTTTATAGAGTAAAAAATGACGTATTGTCCATGTGTGTGTACTGAGCTAGCCAACCAGGGCCAGGTGAGAATCCCAGCCACAGGAATTTTCATTTTATCCACAAGTAATAAATAGTAATTAATAGGAATTCTAATTTGTAATTTTAACACACAGAGAAATAATCCCTCTCCTCTTAATTCTCAGACTTCATTTCAAAAGTAGCATCCCTTAGAAGGATATAGAGAACAAAATTTTACTTACAGGCAATGCTTTTTTTCCCCCCTTCATAGAAAGTGCTCTTAATGTGTGTGGATAAAGTGAATGTTCCTATGACCAAGATTTTCACCTGGCCCTGGTTGGCTAGCTCACTACACACCTGTGGGCAATACATCATTAGTGACTCTATATAAAGAGCTCTGCCCAGTACTATGGGTGACACGGTGGCATGGCTGCATGGCTGCAGGAGAGCAGAGGTGAGACTGGAGTGGTGGCAGCGCCGAGGACAGAGACTGAGATGGCTGTGGGGGCAGAGAGGCCCCGAGGCAGAGACCAGCTTGCTGTATGCAGACTCACTCTGAGTGGACGGGATTATAGTGATTGACCTGCCACCATGGGAATAAAGTTGGGTCTAAACACTTTCACCCCAAGAACATCTATTGTCATTCTTTGGTCTCATTGAATCCATAGTAAACTTGTCCAGGGCTGAAACCCATTGGCAAGATAATGTGTTCTTTCATTTATAAGTTTATAATGTGAAGGTCTCATTTGAACATGTAAAGAAAGTGGACAAATTCTAAATTGCCACAGATATTTGGCATTTTTTGCACTCTACTAAAATTTACTTTTGACCCCAAGCAAAATGGTTTCAGAGATTCCAATGAAAGGGGAGGAGGAGAGTGAGGCTGGCAGTCTGCAATCAGTCCTCACAAAACCATTTGCATTTTAACTATTTGAGTATGAGCTCCTTAGGTTTTCACTCTATTTCACCCTAAGCTGGATTCCTTCCTTAATAGGGAGCTCTCTGCATTTCAGTATGCTTATAACTTCTCTCATGTATTTTATCTTGTTTTACCAATGGGTAAAGTGGGAAGTGCTGGAGTATCTACTGTCTCTTGTTCAGGTTGTTTCTCTGTTGTGGGTTGCTTTTATTTTTCCAGTTTCTAAAAAGAGGAAAACACTTGAGAATAAAAGAAAGTAGTCTACCTTACTGCTTCTGCTTCCCAGTCCTAAATCCTTGAGCTCTGACATTTTCTCCACTGACACTGTTCCCACCAGGTCTGGTGGCCCTTGTCAGTCCCACCGCACTCGCCCTCTTGCAGCATTCGTGCCTTAGTCTACACATTCAGCTCTTTATTTTCCTGGCTCTGTGCCCTCCTGAGGGTCTGGAGAGAAGGGCATGTCAGTGTAATACCACTGAGCATCTGTGATCATCCTCAGGACAGCACAGGAAAAGGCCCTGGGGTTGGACTACTGGGCATGGTTAAATACCACCAGGGACACACCTGTAGGCAAAGCTAGCTTAGTTAACTTGCTGCTTAAAGGGAAATAACACACCAAGGAAACCATGGAGCTCTCAGTGAGACAGAACTAGGAGGAGTTCACTCAAGGGCTTGGCTTATGCTGAAAGATTCTAAGCCATGTAGGGGGACAAGCACTAGCTTTGCTTCGGTGCCATCAGGAAGCAAGGGCAAATTGGTGGTCAGGGATCTTGGTAGTTTTTATCTAGGAGGTGGGAGGATTACAGAAAGCTAAAGCTGTCATGGGTAAAGAGACCCATATTAGCTGGGAGAGGGACATTTAGTTGTTTCTTGTTACAGAGAGCCTTTATCTCTTTCTAGGTGCAGACATGAAGAGAATAATCACATCTCTGTGTTGCTGCACCCTGGCTGCAGAGTGGACATGTCTGAGTCTTGTTTAGAGTCTTTGAAAATTGTTCAGACTGCAGGAACACTGTGTCCTGGCTGTCAGCTGCCAGGGATGTTTCTTTACTTAGGCTGAATTAGTTGTTCTCCATTTATTGGCTGTGAAGCTTTGGGCAAATAACAGTCTCTATGCTTCCGTTTTCTCATCTCTGAAATGATGACAATAATATTATCTAATCTAATATAAGTGTTGTGAGCAGCAGTTAATACTTAGCAAGTGATGGTATGGTGCGCTGTGCACAGTAAGCACTCAGTGATCAGTAGCTATTATTATCAACATCATTCTCATTATGATCATCATCACAACTTTCCATTCATGTAGAGATGACTTTTCTGAAGGAAAATGCTTGCAGGCAGGTGGGATCACTTGTGTGAGCAGGCAGGCACACACACTAGAGCAGTATTTTTCCAATTCTGCACTCAAGAAGCTGCTAAAAGGCAATGTTAGAATTCAAGATGGTAGCGTGAGAGGTGAGACGGAGAGCTCCTCCCAAAACCGCCAACAGTACAAAAATAGAGATAATTAATACAACTAACCTTAAAACAGCAACAAGAAAGAAGGCTGAACCAGACAGCACACACACCTCAGGAACAGAGCCGACCTCAAGAGACAGGGTAACGTAACGTACAAAAGCCTTAATCCGGCGGGACCCAAGCCCTTCCCCCACCCCAGCTCACCAGCGGGAGGAAGAGAAACGGAGCACAGGACGGGGTGAAAGCCTGGGACTGCTGGACACCTAGCCCTGGACATCTGCTTTGTGAGCAGAATCCTATACTGTGTGGTGCCCTGGGCATTGGGGAGCTCGGACAGGGGGAGTGCTTGTGAAATTGACATTCTGGCCGTTAGTGGAGGAGGGGATCCACACCTGGACGCTCTGTGTCAGAGGAAAGGCAGGCGGTCTGAGAGGCTTCCCAGCAGCGAGAGGGCTGCTGAAGGGGCGGGGTTTGCACAGAGCTTGCTGTGTGGGAGAAGGGAGAGCTGGACAAGGTTGTCCGGCACGCTCTGCCCAGCTGGTTGGGAACATTGGGGAGATTCAGGTGCTCCATCCCCCTGGCTGCCTACTCAGCTCCAAGGCCCCCCACTGTGACACACAGCCTTCTGAGCCTTCCTCCTGGCCAGCAGGCAAATGCTCGCAAACCCACAGTCACTGCAAAGGCATCAGGCCAGCCACAGGGAGGCCCCACCTACAACAGCTTGAGACACAAAGCACAGAGGTTTACACGTGTGCGCTTGGCCCACTGGCTCTGCACTGGAGACAGGCACCACAGATGGGAATCAGGAAACAGATATTTCCTCCCCCCAGGCACCAGCTCTGCTCCCCTACGACCCCCATCCTCACTCTAGGGGCTGAGCAGCTCCAGAGACTGAAGTTTCTGCGCACTAGTGGGCACCACACAGAAATATGAAATGTCAAAAGAACATGGTTCAGACCAAAATCTCACAAACCGCAGAAAGAGGGCCAAATGAAACCAAACTCACCAATCTTCCTGAAAGACAGTTCAAAATAAAAATTATAAACATGCTTATGGAGGTACAGAAAAATATTCAAGAACTCAGGAACGAATTCAAGTTGGAGATTCAATCATTAAGAAATTCCATATCTGAAATGAAACATACAATGGAGAGATTTAAAAGCAGATTAGATGTAGTAGAAGAGACCATGAATGGAATAGAAATTAGAGAAGAGGAATACAAAGAAGCTGAGGTACAGAGAGAAAAAAGAATCTCTAAGAATGAATATTGAGAGAACTCTATGACCAATACAAATGCAACAATATTCACATTATTGGGGTACCAGAAGAAGAAGAGAGAGAAAAGGGGATAGAAAGTGTCATTGAGGAGGTAATTGCTGAAAATTTCCCCAATCTGGGGAAAGAGATAGTCTCTCAAGCCATGGAGGTGCACAGATCTCCCAACACGAGGGACCCAAGGAAGACAACATTAAGACATGTAATAATTAAAATGGCAAAGATCAAGGGTAAAGACAGACTTTTAAAAGCAGCTAGTGAGAGAAAAAAGATCACATACAAAGGAAAACCCATCAGGCTATCATCAGACTTCTCAAAAGAAACCTTATAGGCCAGAAGGGAGTGGCATGATATATTTAATGCTTTGAAGTAGAAGGGCCTTGAACCAAGAATACTCTACCGGTCAAGGTTATCATTTAAATTTGAAGGAGGGATTAAACAATTTTCAGATAAGCAAAAGCTGAGAGAATTTACCTCCCAAAACCCACCTCTACAGTGCATTTTAGAGGCACTCCTATAGATGGAAGTATTCCTAAGGCTAAATAGATGTCACCCAAGGGAAGACAAAGAGTACAGAATATGATTCATAACATACAAAGAATGGAGGAGGAAGAAAAAGGAGAAAAAAAATAACCTTTAGGTTGTGTTTGTAATAGTATATGAAGTAAGTTAAATTAGACTGTGAGATAGTAAGGGAATTGCCCTTAAACATTTGGTAACCAGGAATCTACAGCCTGCAATTGCAATAAGTACATATCTATCAATAATCACCCAAAATGTTAATGGTCTGAATGCACCAATCAAAAGACATAGAGTTACTGAATGGATAAAAAAACAAGACCCATCTATATGCTGCCTACAAGAGACTCACTTTAAACCCAAAGACATACACAGACTGAAAGTAAAGGGATGGAAAAAGATATTTCATGCAACTAATGGTGAGAAAAAAGCAGGAGTTGCAGTACTTGTATCAGACAAAATAGACTTCAAAACAAAGAAAGTTACAAGAGACAAAGAGGGACAATACATAATGATAAAAGGGTCAGTCAAACAAGAGGATATAGCTATTATAAATATACATGCACCCAACACAGGACCACCTACATATGTGAAACAAATACTAACAGAATTAAAGGGGGATATAGAGTGCAATGCACTCACTTTAGGAGATTTCAACACACCACTCACTCCAAAGGACAGATCAACCAGACAGGAAATAAGTAAAGAGACAGAGGCACTGAACAACATATTAGAACAGATGGACCTAACAGACATCTACATAACACTCCACCCAAAAGCAACAGGATACACATTCTTCTCAAGTGCACATGGAACATTTTCAAGAATTGATCATATATTAGGCCACAAAAAGAACCTCAGTAAATTCAAAAAGATTGATATTGTACCAACCAGCTTCTCAGATCACAAAAGTATGAAACTAGAAATAAATTACACAAAGAAAATGAAAAAGCCCACAAACACACAGAGGCTTAATAACATGCTCCTAAATAATCGATGGATCAATGACCAAATAAAAACAGAGATAAAGCAATATATGGAGACAAATGACAACAATAATTCAACACCACAAAATCTGTGGGATGCAGCGAAAGCTGTGCTAAGAGGGAAATATATTGCAGTACAGGCCTACCTCAGGAAAGAAGAACAATCCCAAATGAACAGTCTAAACTCACAATTAATGAAACTAGAAAAGGAAGAACAAATGAGGCCCAAAGTCAATAGACGGAGGGACATAATAAAGATTAAAGAAGAAATAAATAAACTTGAAAAGAATAAAACAATAGAAAGAATCAATGAAAGCAAGAGCTGGTTCTTTGAGAAAATAAACAAAATAGAAACCCCTAGCCAGACTTATCAAGAATAAAAGACAGTCTACACACATAAACAGAATCAGAAACGAGAAAGGAAAATTCACTATGGACACCACAGAAATACAAAGAATTATGAGAGAATACTATGAAAAATTACATGGTAACAAGCTGGAAAACCTAGAATAAATGGACAACTTTCTAGAAAAATGCAACCTTCCAAGACTGACCCAGAAAAAACAGGAAATCTGAATACATCAATTACCGGCAAAGAAATTGAATTGGTAATCAAAAAACTACCTAAGAAGAAAACGACTGGACCAAATGGTTTCACTCCTGAATTTTATCAAATATTTAGTGAAGACCTAATACCCATCCTCATTAAAGTTTTCCAAAAAGTAGAAGAGGAGGGAATACTCCCAAACTCATTCTACGAGGCCAACATCACTCTAATACCAAAACCAGGCAAAGACACCGCAAAAAAAGAGAATTACAGACCAATATCCCTGATGAACAGAGATGCAAAAATACTCAATGAAATATTAGCAAACCGAATTCAAAAATAAATGAAAAAGATCATCCATCATGATCAAGTGGGATTCATCCCAGGGATGCAAGGATGGTACAACATTTGAAAACCCATCAACATCATCCACCACATCAACAAAAAGAAGGACAAAAACCACATGATCATCTCTATAGATGCTGAAAAAGCATTCAACCAAATTCAACATTCATTCATGATAAAAATGATAAAAACTATCAACAAAATGAGTATAGAGGACAAGTACTTCAAGATAATAAAGGCCATATATGACAAACCCACAGCCAACATTATACTTAACAGTGAGAAGCTGAAAGCTTTTCCTTTAAGATCAGGAAAAAGACAAGGATGCCCACTCTCCCCACTTTTATTCAACATAGTTCTGGAGGTCCTAGCCACGGCAACCAGACAACACAGAGAAATAAAAGGCATCCAGATTGGCAAGGAAGAACTCAAACTGTCCCTGTTTGCAGATGACATGATATTGTACATAAAAAACCCTAAAGAATACACTCCAAGACTACTAGATCTAATATCTGAATTTAGCAAAGTTGCAGGATACAAAATTAATACACATAAATTTGTTGCATTCCTATACACTAACGATGAACTAGCAGAAAGAGAAATCAGGAAAACAGTTACATTCACAATTGCATCCAAACAAATAAAATACCTAGGAATAAACCTAACGAAGGACGTGAAAGACCTAAACCCTGAAAACTACACTCTTAAGAGAAATTAAAGAGGACACTAATAAATGGAAATTCATCCCATGCTCTTGGCTAGGAAGAATTAATATTGTCAAAATGGCCATCCTGCCTAAAGCAATCTACAGATTCAATGCAATCCCTATCAAAATACCTACAGCATTCTTCAATGAACTAGAGCAAATAGTTCTAAAATTCATACAGAACCACAAAAGACCCCAAATAGCCAAAGCAATCCCTGAGAAGGAAGAATAAAGCAGAGGGAATTATGCTCCCTGACTTCCAGCTCTACTACAAAGCTACAGTAATCAAGACAATTTGGTACTGGCACAAGAACAGACCCAGAGACCAGTGGAACAGAATAGAGCACCCAGATATAAACCCAAGCATATACGGTCAATTAATATATGGTAAAAGAGCCATGGATATACAATGGGGAAATGACAGCCTCTTCAACAGCTGGTGTTGGCAAAACTGGACAGCTACATGTAAGAGAATGAAACTGGATTATTGTCTAACCTCACACACAAAAGTAAACTCAAAATGGATCAAAGACCTGAATATAAGTCATGAAACAATAAAACTATTAGAAAAAATATAGGCAAAAGTCTCTTGGACATAAACATGAGCAACTTCTTCATGAACATATCTCCCCGGGCAAGGGAAACAAAAGAAAAAATGAACAAGTGGGACTATATCAAGCTTAAAAGCTTCTGTACATCAAAAGACACATCAGTAGAACAAAAAGACATCCTACACTATGGGAGATATGCCACTCAGACAACACAAAGAAATAAAAGGCATCCAGATTGGTAAGGAAGAAGTTAAACTGTCACTGTTTGCAGATGACACAACATTATACATAGAAAACCCTACAGAATCCACCCAAAAACTACTAGAGCTAATAACTGAATTCAACAAAGTTTCAGGATACAAATAATACACAGAAATCTGTGGCATTCCTATATACTAATGATGAATGAGCAAGAAAAAGAAATCAGGAAAACAATTCCATTCACAATTGCATCAAAAAGAATAAAATACCTAGGAATAAACCTAACCAAGGAGGTGAAAGACCTATACCCTGAATACTACAAGACACTCATGAGAGAAATTAAAGGAGACACCAATAAATGGAAATACATCCCGTGCTCTTGGATAGAAAGTATTACTAGTGTCAAAATGGTCATCCTTCCTAAAGCAACCTACAGATTCAATGCATTCACTATCAAAATGCCAATAGCATTCTTCAATGAACTAGAAAAAATAGTTATAAAGTTCATATGGAACCACAAAAAACCTGAATAGCTAAAGCAATCCTGAGAAGGAAGAACAAAGCTGAGGGGATTACACTCTCTAACTTCAAGCTCTACTACAAAGTCACAGTAATCAAATCAATCTGGTACTGGCACAAGAACAGACCCATCAATGGAACAGAATAGAGAGCCCAGATATAAACCCACACATAATGGCCAATTAATCTATGATAAAGGAGCCATGGATATGCAATGGGGAGATGACAGTCTCTTCAACAAATGGTGTTGGCAAAACTGGACAGCTACATGTCAGAGAATGAAACCAGATTGTTTTCTAACTCCACCCACAAAAGTAAACTCAAAATGGATCAAAGACCTGAATGTAAGTCATGAAACCATAAAACCCTTAGAAGAAATCATAGGCAAAAATCTCTTGAATATAAACATAAGCAACTTTTTCCTGAACATATCTGCTCGGGCAAGGGAAACAAAAAAAAAATTAACAAATGATAGTACATCAAATTAAAAATCTGTACAGCAAAGGACACCATCAGCAGAACAAAAAGGCATTCTACAATATTGGAGAATATATTTGTAAATGACTTATCAGATAAAGGGTTAACATCCAAAATACATAAGGAAATCACATGCCTCAACCCCCCAAAAATAAATAATCCAATTAAGAAATAGGCAGAGGATCTGAACAGATACTTCTCCAAAGAAGAGATACAAATGGCCAACAGGCACATGAAAAGATGCTCCACATCACTAATTATCAGAGAAATGCAAATTAAAACCACAATGAGATATCACCTCACACCAGTTAGGATGGCCAACATCCAAAAGACAAGGAACAACAAATGCTGGTGAGGATGCAGAGAAAGGGGAACCCTCCTACACTGTTGGTGGCAATGTAAATTAGTTCAACCATTGTGGAAAGCAATATGGAGATTCCTCAAAAAAAAAACTAAAAATAGAAATACCATTTGACCCAGTAATTCCACTCTTAGGAATTTACCTGAAGAAAACAAGATCCCTGATTCAAAAAGACATATGCATCCCTGTTTTTCAAAGCATTATTTACAATAACCAAGATATGGAAGCAACCTAAGTATCCACCCGTAGATTAATGCATAAAGAATATGTGGTACATATACACAATGGACTATTATTCAGCCATAACAAGAAAAAAAATCCTACCATTTGCAACGACATGGATGGAGCTAGAGGGTATTATGCTCAGTGAAATCAGCCAGGCAGAGAAAAAGAAGTACTAAATGATTTCCCTCATTTGTGGAGTATAAGAGCAAAGCAAAACTGAAGGAACAAATCAGCAGCAGACTCAGAGACTCCAAGAAGGGATTAATGGTCACCAAAGGGGAGGGGTAGGGAGAGTGTATAGAGAGGGAGGGAAAGGGGATTAAGGTGTATTATAATTAGCAGTCACAATACAAGTAGGTCACAGGGAAGGCAGTACAACACAGAAAAGACATGTGGTAACTCTATAGCATCTCACTATACTGATAGACAGTGACTGCAATGCGGGGGTGAGGACTTGATATTCACTTGTGGTGAATACTGAAACCACAATGTTGTTTATGTGAAACCTTCATAAGATTGTATATCAATGATACTTAAGTAAAAAAAAATAAAGAACATCCAGGCTTTCTTATTAAGTTTCCCAGATGTGGGGCAAAAGGAAAAGGAATAAGTGATGCTAAAAGCTGTCAGCAGTCAGGAGCTTAAGGAAAAAGATGATGGAGTAGGAAGGCAAGGTAGAATCCTCCCACATACACACCAAGGAAGCAACTATAAGAAATACAGCTAACCCTGAAAATGACCTGATGACTGCATAAAAAACCATTTACACCTGGTGAAGAAGAGAAGACCACACAGAGAAGTGTAAAGTGGCAGGGCCACAACTGAGCAGGACCCAGTCCCTTCCACCATCACAGCCCCCATCAGGAGGGAGAAGAATGGAGCAGGGAGGGGATAAATATTCATGAATCCTGCACACCTGACCCTGGAGATCTGCTCCATGAACACACATCCATATTGCACTGGGCTTTGGTGAGCATTGGTGCACTTAGGGAGGCTGAGACTCCTGTTGTTAGTGGAGGATCAGCATACTCCACTGATCCCGCTGAGACCCAAAACAGAGGGGGTAGTGTGAAGATTTACCAGCAATGGGAAGTGTGCCAGAAGGGCAAGGGTTGGAGGGAGCTCTTTCCAGAGGACTAAGGGAAGGTGTATGAGGCTTCCCCAGCCCTCCTTCAGCCCAACTGGTCAGGCACTCATAGGACCAGCCCCAAATGTTCCAACCCCCTCGTTGGTAGCTCAGCTCCCAGGCACTTCCCATGCACCTGCCCACCACCCACTCAGCCCAGAAGCAGTCAGACTTTGCTGCCTGGCAGGCAGAGGGAAACTTTGCTGCCTGACATGTAGAGAGAAGCTTTCCTAGCTCTCTTTCAGCCCAACCGCAGAGACGCCTAAGGGAGCCAGCTCCAAATGCCCCTTCCCCTTGCCTGTGGCCCAGTCTGCTTCATGCTCCCCATGCCCCTGTGTCTCTTGCCTTGCTGGCCCAGCAGTGCCACCATTGCTGCCTGGCAGGCAGAGGCCATGCTCACAAAATTCCCACAGAAGCCATTCTTGGCTCACAAACAGCCCACTAAGGCCAGTTGTCAGCCATGGAAAACTGAGATCAGCCACTGCTGGCAGATCTGACCACGTCCCACCAACAGCAACTGAGACTCCACAACAAATGAGACTCAGGCACTGGTGCCTTCTTCATAAAGCCATCACTCTCTAGACCAGGAGGCATAGCGGATCTATCAAAGGAAGAAACACAGAAACATAGACATAATGAGGAGGCAGAGAAATATTTTCTAAACAAAAGAACAGGCTAAGACACCAGAAAGAGGATTAAAAGAAAGGAGATCATCAATCTTCTTGATAAAGACTTCAATGTAACAGTCATAAATATGCTCACTGAGCTGGAGAAAATAATTGATGATCTCAGAGAAGACTTCGACAAAGATACAGAAGATCTGAAAAAGAGCCATTCAGAGCTGAAGAATATGGTAACTGAAATGATATATACAATGGAGGGAATGAATAATAGATTGCTGCAATAGAGGAGGCAATCAATGATATGGAAATTAGAGAACATGGAAACAGTAAAGCTGAGAACAGAGAGAAAAAAAGAATCTCTAGAAATGAAAAGATGCTAAGAGAGCTGTGTGACAACTCCAAACCAAACAATATTTGCATAATCGGGTACCAAAAGGAGAAGAGAAAGACAAAGGAATAGGAAGTCTCTTTGAATAAATAATTGCTGAAAACTTCCCCATTCTAAGGAAGAAAATTGACATTCAGGTCCTGGAAGCACAGAGAGCCACCTAGCAAAAGGAACCCCAGGAAGACACCATCAAGACATATAATAATCAAAATGGCAAAGAGAGAGTATTGAAAGCAAGAAGAGACAGGCAGTTACCCCATAACGCTATCAGCAGGTTTCTCGGCAGAAAATTTACAGGTCAGAAGGGAGTGAAATGTTAAATGTACTGAAACAGAAGAACTTTCAACCAAGAATCATCTACCCATCAAGGTTATCATTCAGACTTGAAGGAGAGATTAAGTCTCCAGCATAAACAAAAATTAAAAGAATTCACCACTACTAAACTGGCCTTACAGGATATGTTAAAAGAACTTCTGTAGATGTAAATGTTCTTAAGCCTAAATATTTTTCATCAGTGAAAATAAACCCACAGTAAAGGTAGTAGATCAATTACTTATTAAGCAAGTATGAAGTTAAAAAAATGTAGTGAAATTAACTATACACAAAATCAGTCAAGGATACACAAAAAAGCTGATCATGACATCTATAATATAAAGTGTGGAGGAGGAAGAACAATAAAAAGGAAGTACTTTCAGATTGTGTTTGATGTACAGTGACCATCAACTTAATATAGACTGTTATATATTTAGGAACTATGAACCTTATGGTAACCAAAAATCTAAAGCCTATAATAGATAAACAAAAAAAGTTTTTTTTTAAAGAATTTCAATAACAACACTAAAGAAAACCATCACCTAACAAGAAAAGAGTATAAACGTGGAAGAAAAGAACAGAGAGGAACTCCAAAAACAACCAAAAAATAATAAAATGGCAACAAGTACACACCTATCAATAAGTACTTTAAATGTAAATGGACTGAGTGCACCCATCAAAAGACACTGGGTGGCAGAATGGATGAAGAAACATGAATCATCTATATGCTGCCTACAAGAGACTCATTTCATACCCAAAGACATACACAGACTGAAAATGAAGGGTTTAAAAAGATATTTAATGCAAATAATAGGGAGAAAAAAGCAGGAGTTGCAGTACTTATATCAGACAAAATATACTTCAAAACAAAGAAAGTAACAAAAGACAACGAAGGACATTCCATAATGATAAGGGGTCAGTCCAACATGAGGATATAACAATTATAAACATTTATTCCCCCAACATAGAAGCACCTAAATATGTAAAATAAATACTAACAGAATTAAAGGGGGAAACAGACTGCAACTCATTCATATTAGGGGACTTTAACACACCACTTATATCAACAGACAAATCAACCAGAAAAATAAATAAATAAGGAAACAGAGGCACTGAACAATACATTAGATCTGATGGACTTAACAGATATATACAGAACATTCCATCCAAAGCAACAGGAAACACATTTTTCTCCAGTGCACATAGAATGTTCTCCAGAGTAAATCACATATTAGAACACATAAAGAGCCTCAATAGATTGAAAAAGATTCAAATTGTATAAAACATCTTTTCAGATCACACTGGTATGAAATGAGAAATAAATTACATGAAGAAAAAAAATCCACAAACACATGGAGGCTAAACAACATGCTTCTAAATAATCAATGGATCAATGAACAAATCAAAAAAGAAATCAAGCAATACATGGAGACAAATGAAAACAAAAATACAACAGTTCAAAATATGTGGGATGTCGCAAAAGTGGTTCTAAAGGGAAGTCATAGAAATACAGGCCTACCTCAAGAAATAAGAACAATCACAAATAAACAGCCTAAACTCACAATAAAAGAAATTATAAAAAGAAGAATCAATGAAACCCAGGAGGGACATAATAAAGATCAGATCAGAAATAAACTAAATAGAGAAGAATAAACAACAGAAAAAAAACAATGAAACCAAGAGGTAGTTCTTTGATAGATAAACAAAATAGACAAAGCAATGGCCAGATTTATCAAGAAAAAATGACAGAGGACCCAAATATAATCAGAAATGAAAAAGGAATAGTTATAACTGATACCACAGAAATAGAAAGAATTATAAAGAATTCTATGAAAAATTATGTCAGTAAACTGGACAACTTAGAAGAAAGGGACAAATTCCCAGAAAAGGACAACTTTCCAAGACTGACCAAGGAAGAAACAGAAAATCTGAACAGACCAATTACCAGTAATGAAATTGAATTGGTAATCAAAAAACTCCCAACAAACAAAATCCATGTCCAGATGGATTCACAGCTCTATTCTACCAAACATTTAAAGAGCTAATATCCATCCTTCTTAAAATATTCCAAAATTAGAAGAAGAGGCAATACTTCCAAATTCATTCTATGAAGCCAGCATCACTCTAATAACAAAACTAGAAAGATACCACACATACAGAAATTATAGACCAATATTCCTGATAAACATAGATGTAAAAATCCTTGACAAAATATTAGGAAACTGAACTTAAAAAATACGTCAAAAAGATCATCCATCATTACCAAATGGAATTTATTCTGGGTATGCAAGGATGGTACAATATTCATAAATCAATCAATGTGATACACCACGTTAACAAAAAAAGGATAAAAACCATATGATCATCTTAACAGATCCTGAAAAAGCACTAAATTCAATATCCATTCATGATAAAAATTCTCAACAAAATGGGTACTGAGGGAATGTACCTCAACTTAATAAAGGTCATATATGAAAAACCCACAGCTAACATCATACTCAATAGTGAAAAGCTGAAAGCTTTTCCTCTAAGATCAGGAACAAGACAAGGATATCCACTCTCACCACTTTTATTCAACATAGTCCATGGAATTCCTAGCCATGGCAATCAGACATAAAGAGAAAAAAGGCATCCACATTGGTAAAGAAGTAAAACTATCACTATATGCAGATGACATGATACCATACACAGGAAACCCTCAAGACTCCACCAGAAAACTATTAGAATAACTGGATTCAGCAAAGTTTCAGGATAAAAAATTAATATACAGAAATCTGTTTGTTGCATTCCTGTATACTAATAATGAACTAGTAGAAAGAAAATAATTCCGTCTACAATTGCACCAAGAATAAAATAGCTAGGAGTATTATAAACCTAATAGTATAATAAACTTAACCAAGATAATAGTATAATAAACTTAACCAAGAAGGTGAAAGACCTGTACTCTGAAAACTATAAGACACTGATGAAAGAAATTAAAGAAGACACAAATAAATGGAAATATATCCTATGCTCATAGACAGGAAGAATTAGTATTGTCAAATGGCCATCTTGCCCAAAGCAATTTACAGATTCAATGCAATTCCTATCAAAATACCAACAGCATTGTTCAATAAACGAGAGCAAATAATCCTATAAATCATATGGAAGCACAAAGACCCTGAATAGCCAAAGCAATCCTGAGAAAACACAAAGCTGGGAGTATTAAGCTCCCTAACTTCAAGCCATACTACAAAGCTACAGTAATCAAAACAGTATGATAGTGGGACAAAAACAGACCCATAGATCAATGGAACAGAATAGAGAGCCCAGACAGAAACTCATGCATATATGGTCAATTAATACAAAAAAGGAGCTGTGAATATACAGTGGGGAAAAGACAGACTCTTTAATAACTGCTGTTGGGAGAACTGGACATGTACAAGCAAGAGAATGAAACTGGATTATTGTCTAATTCTATACACAAAAGTAAATTTGAAATGGTTTGAAGACCTAAATATAAGACATGAAACCAAAAAACTCTTAGAAACAAACATAGGTAAAAATCTCTTGAACATAACCATGAGCAATTTTTTCTGGACACATCTCCCCAGGCAAGGGAAACAAAATAAAAAATGAACAAGTGGGACTACATGAAACTAAAGTGTTTCTATTCAGCAAAGGATACCATCAACAGAATGAAAAGGCAACCTAAAGTATGGGAGAATATGTTCATAAACAATTTATCCGATAAGGGCTTAACATCCAACATATATAAAGAACTCATACACCTAAACACCCAAAAAACAAATAACCCGATTAAAAATTGGCAGATGACATGAACAGACATTTCTCCAAAGAAATGCAGGTGGCCAACAGGCACATGAAAAGATGCTCCACATCGCTTATCATTAGGGAAATGGAAACCAAAACCACAATGAGACATCACCTCACACCACTTTGAATGGCCACTATCCAAAAGATAAGAAATAACAAGTGCTGGCAAGGATGTGGAGAACAGGGGAATCCTCCTACATTGTTGGTGGGAATGTACATTGGTGCAGCTACTGTGGAAAGCAGTATGGAGGTTCCTCAAAAAATCAAAAATAAAAATAACATACCGAAAAGATGGTGGCGTGAGAGGTGAAACAGAGGCTTCCTCCTAAAACCGCATATAATATGAAAATAAAGCTACTACAACTACTCTTGAAAGAGCAACGGGAAAGAGAACTACAATAAACTGCATACACCTGGAGACAAGAGCAGCCCTCACAGAAAACGGTAACGTACTAAAGCTGTGGTCCTGCGGGATCCAAGCCCTTCCCCCACCCCAGCTCACCGGCAGGAGGAACAGGAAAAGAGCAGAAAGGGAGTGGAGAACTGGGACTGCTGAATACCTAACTCTGGAGATCTACTCTGGGAGCACAAACCTACAATTCATGGTGCTTGCATGATACTCTTGTAATTAGGAGCTTGGAAAGCTAAGACAGGCGGAGCTCCTGGAGAGACTAAGATCCCAGCTGCCTGTGAGATCAGGGATCCATACCCAGCTTCTCCAGGACGGGGGAGGGGCAGGCAGTCTGAGAGACTTCCTGGCAGGGAGGACCTTGGAAGGAGGCCTGCTGAGGGGACAAGGACTGCACTGAGCTTGCTGCTCTGGAGAAAGGACTGGTGGACAGGATTGTCCGGGTGTACTCTGCCCAGCAGATTGGGGGTTCTCTGATCTTCATGTGTGCCAGCTCCCTGGCTGCCTGCACGGCTCCAGGAACCCCTTCTGTGACAGGCAGACTAGTGCACCTTTTGCCTGGCCAGCCCCACCGGGCTTGCAAACCTGGAAGCCCTTCCCTGGTGTTGGGCCAAACGGAGGGAGGATCTGTCTACAGCAACTTAAAAGGCAAAGCACAGAGGCTTATACCTGTGTGCTCAGCCCACCAGTTCAGACAGTGGAGACAGGCATAGCAGCCAGGAACCAGGAAACAGCCCTTTCCTCCCCCAAGGCACCAATACCACTCCCCTACAATCCCTGACATTGCTTCAGGGGCTGAGCAGCTCCAGAGAGTAGAGTTTCTGGGCACTAGAGGGCTCCATACACAAATATGAAATGCCAAAGGAACCTGGTCCAGAGTAAAATTATGAACACAACTCCTGAGAAAGATTTTAATGATATGGACCTTATGACTCTCCCTGAAAGGGAGTTCAAAATAAAAATCATTCACATGCTCAGGGAGGTACGGAAAGATATTCAAGAACTCAGGAATGAATTCCGGTCAGAGATCCAATCCTTGAGGAACACAATTGACAGTGTTAAAAGAAGATTGGATATGGTGGAGGAGATGATAAATGAAATAAAAACTATAGAAGAGGAATACAAAGAAGCTGAGGTACTGACAGAAAAAAGGATCTCTAGGAATGAAAGAATATTGAGAGAACTGTGTGACCAATCCAAACAGAACAATATTCGCATTATAGGAGTACCAGAGGAAGAAGAGAGAGAAAAAGGGATAGAAAGTGTCTTTGAAGAAATAATTGCTGAAAACTTTCCCACACTGGGGAAGGAAATAGTCTTGCAGTCCACAGAAGCCCACAGAACTCCCAACACAAGGGACCCAAGGAAGAAAACAGCAAGACACATAATAATTCAGATGGCAAAGGTCAAAGATAAAGACAGAGTATTAAAGGCACCTAAAGAGAGAAAAAAGATCACCTACAAAGGAAAACCCATCAGACTATCATCAGACTTCTCAACAGAAACCTTACAGGCCAGAAGAGAATGGCATGATATATTTAATGTAATGAAACACAAGGACCTCAAACCAAGAATATTGTATCCAGCACGATTATCATTTAAATATGACGGAGGGATTAAACAATTTCAAGACAAAGGAAAGTTGAAAGAGTTTGCCTCTCATAAACCACCACTACAGGCTATCTTAAATGGACTGCTCTAGAGGGAAGCACCCCAAAGGCTAAAAAGATGTCACCAGAGAAAATAAAATCATAGCAAAGAAAGCAGACCATCCAAATACTAACTAAAGACAAAGAATGAAACACTCAATATATAAAGAATGGAGGAGGAAGAATAGGAAGGGAGAGATAAAGAAACATCAGACGGCGTTCACAATAACTTAACAAGAAAGTTAAGTTAGATTCTTAGATAGTAAAGAAGCAACCCTTGAACCTTTGGTAACCACAAATCTAAAGCCAGCAATGGCAATAAGTACATATCTATCAATAATCACCCTAAATGTAAATGGACTGAATGCACCAATCAAAAGACACAGAGTAACAGAGTGGATAAAAAAGCAAGACCCATCTATATGCTGCTTACAAGAGACTCACCTCAAACCCAAAGATATACACAGAATAAAAGTGAAGGGATGGAAAAAGATATTTCATGCAAACAACAAAGAGAAAAAAGCAGGTGTTGCAGTACTTGTGTCAGACAAAATAGACTTCAAAACGAAGAAAGTAGCAAGAGATAAAGAAGGACATTACATAATGATAAAGGGGTCAGTCCAACAAGAAGATATAATCATTATAAACATATATGCACCCAACACAGGAGCGCCAACATATGTGAAACAAATACCAACAGAATTGAAGGAGGAAATAGACAACAATGCATTCATTTTAGGAGACTTCAACACACCACTCACTCCAAAGGATAGATCAAACAGACAGAGAATAAGTAAAGACACAGAGGCACTGAACAGCACACTAGAACAGATGGACCTAACAGATATCTACAGAACTCTACAACCAAAAGCAGCAGGATACACATTCTTCTCAAGTGCACATGGAACATTTTCCAGAATAGACCACATACTAGGCCACCAAAAGAACCTCAGTAATTTCAAAAATATTGAAATCCTACCAACCAACTTCTCAGATCACAAAGGTATAAAATTAGAAATAAATTTTATAAAGAAATCAAAAAGGCTCACAAATACTTGGAGACTTAACAACATTCTCCTAATGAATCAATGGGTTAACGACCAAATCAAAACAGAAATCAAAGAATATATGGAGACTAATGACAACAACAACACAAAGCCACAACTTCTGTGGGACGCAGCAAAGGCAGTTCTAAGAGGAAAGTATATTGCAATCCAGGCCTATTTAAAGAAGGAAGAGCATTCCCAAATGAACAGTCTAAAGACACAATTATTGAAATTGGAAAAAGAAGAACAAAGGAGGCACAAAGTCACCAGAAGGAGGGATATAATAAAGAGCAGAGAAGAAATAAATAAAATTGAGAAGAATAAAACAATAGAAAAAAATCAATGGAACCAAGAGCTGGTTCTTTGAAAAAATAAACAAAATAGATAAACCCCTAGCCAGACTCATTCAGAGAAAAAGAGAATCTACACACATAAACAAAATCAGAAATGACAAAGGAAAAATAACGACGGACCCCACAGAAATACAAAGAATTATAAGAGAATATTACGAGCATCTGTATGCTAACAAGCTGCAAAACCTAGAAGAAATGGACAACTTCTTAGAAAAATACAACCTTCCAAGACTGACCAAGCAAGAAACAGAAAAACTAAACAGACCAATCACCAACAACGAAATTGAATCGGTAATCAAAAAACTACCCAAGAACAAAACCCCCGGACCTGACGGATTCACCTCTGTATTCTACCAGACATATAGAGAAGAAATAATACCCATTCTCCTTAAAGTTTTCCAAAAAATAGAAGAGGAGGGAGTACTTCCAAACTCTTTCTATGAAGCCAGCATCACTCTAATAACAAAACCGGGCAAAGACCTCACCAAAAAAGAAAATTACAGACCTATATCCTTGATGAACGTAGATGCAAAAATACTCAACAAAATATTAACAAACCGAATTCAAAAATACATCAAGAGGATCATACACCATGATCAAGTGGGATTCTTCCCAGGGATGCAAGGATGGTACAACATTCGAAAATCCATCAACATCATCCACCACATCAACAAAAAGAAGAACAAAAACCACATGATCATCTCCATAGATGCTGAAAAAGCATTTGAAAAAATTCAGCATCCATTTTTGATTAAAACTCTCAACAGAATGGGTATAGATGACAAGTACCTCAACATCATAAAGGCCATATATGACAAACCCACAGCTAACATCATACTTAACAGTGAGAAGCTGAAAGCTTTTCATCAAAGATCAGGAACACGACAGGGATGCCCACTCTCTCCACTGTTATTCAACATAGTACTGGAGGTCCTAGCCACGGCAATCAGACAAAACAAAGACATAAAAGGCATCCAGACTGGTAAAGAAGAAGTCAAATTGTCACTATTTGCAGATGACATGATACTGTACATAAAACACCCTAAAGACTCCACTCCAAAACTACTAGAACAAATATCTGAATTCAGCAAAGTTGCAGGATACAAAATTAACACACAGAAATCTGTTGCTTTCCTATACACTAATGATGAACTAACAGAAAGAGAAATCAGAAAAACAATTCCATTCACAATTGCATCAAAAAGAATAAAATACCTAGGAATAAACCTAACGAAGGAAGTGAAAGACCTGTACTCTGAAGACTACAAGACACTCCTAGGAGAAATTAAAGAGGACACTAACAAATGGAAATTCATCCCATGCTCTTGGCTAGGAAGAATAAATATTGTCAAAATGGCTATACTACCTAAAGCAATCTACAGATTCAATGCAATCCCTATCAAACTACCAACAGCTTTCTTCAATGAACTGGAACAAATAACTCAAAAATTCATATGGAACCAGAAAAGACCCCAAATAGCCAAAGGAAGTCTGAGAAGGAGGAATAAAACAGGGGGAATTACGCTCCCTGACTTCAAACTCTACTACAAAGCCACAGTAATCAAGACAATTTGGAACTGGCACAAAAACAGACCCACAGACCAGTGGAACAGAATAGAAAATCCAAACGCTAACCCAAACATATACAGTCAATTAATATTTGATAAAGGAGCGTTGGATATACAATGGGGAGATGACAGCCTCTTCAGCAGCTGGTGTTGGAAAAACTGGACAGCTACATGTAAGAGAATGAAACTGGACTACTGTCTAACCCCATACACAAAGGTAAACTCAAGGTGGATCAAAGACCTGAATGTAAGTCATGAAACCATAAAACTCTTAGAAAAAAACATAGGCAAAAATCTCTTGGACATAAACATGAGTGACTTCTTCATGAACATATACACCTGGGCAAGGGAAACAAAAGCAAAAATGAACAACTGGAACTATATCAAGCTTAAAAGCTTCTGTACAGCAAAGGACACCATCAATAGAACAAAAAGACATCCCACAGTATCGGAAAATATATTCATAAATGATGTATCTGAGAAGTTGTTGACATCCAAAATATATAAAGAACTCACACCCCTTAACAAACAAAAAGCAAATAATCCAATTAAGAAATGGGCAGAGGACATGAATAGACACTTCTCTAAAGAAGAAATTCAGATGGCCAACAGGCACATGAAAAGATGCTCCACATCGCTGGTCATCAGAGAAATGCAGATTAAAACCACAATGAGATATCAGCTCACACCAGTGAGGATGGCCAACATCCAAAACACAAACAACAACAAATGTTAGCGAGGATGTGGAGAAAAGGGAACCCTCCTACACTGCTGGTGGGAATGCAAATTAGTTCAACCATTGTGGAAAGCAGTATGGAGGTTCCTCAAAAAACTCAAAATAGAAATACCATTCGACCCAGGAATCCCACTGCTAGGAATTTACCCTAAGAATGCAGCAGCCCAGTTTGAAAAAGACAGATGCACCCCTATGTTTATTGCAGCACTATTTACAATAGCCAAGAAATGGAAACAGCCTAAGTGTCCATCAGTAGATGAATGGATAAAGAAGACATGGTACATATACACAATGGAATATTATTCAGCCATAAGAAGAAAACAAATCCTACCATTTGCAACAACATGGATGGAGTTAGAGGGTATTATTCTCAGTGAAATAAGCCAAGCTGAAAAAGACAAGTATCAAATGATTTCACTCATATGTGGAGTATAAGAACAAAGAAAAAAACTGAAGGAACAAAACAGCAGCAGACTCACAGAACCCAAGAATGGACTAATAGTTACCAAAGGGAAAGGGACTGAGGAAAGTGGGTGGGAAGGGAGGGATAAGAGGGTAAAAGGGGTAATACGATTAGCAGACGTAAGGTAGCGGGGGCATGGGGAGGGCTGTACAACTCAGAGAAGACAAGTAGTGACTCTATAGCATCTCACTACGCTGAAGGACAGTGACTGTAATGGGGTTTTTGGGGGGAACCTGATGAAGGGGGTAGTTTAATCACCATAATATTGCACATGTAACTGTAGATTAATGATACCAAAATAAATTGTAAATAAAAAATTAAAAAATTAAAAAAAAAA
>JAQQAC010002067.1:17586352-17624051 GCA_029783875.1 Phataginus tricuspis | reverse complement strand
AAAAAAAAAACAAAAAAATCATACCACCCAGTAAGTCCACTTCTAGGAATTTACCCAAGGAAAACAAAATCCCTGGTTTGAAAAAAAATATGCACCCTTATGTTTATTGCTGCATTAGCCAACCTATGGAATCAACCAAACTGTCCATCAATGGATGAATGGATTAAGAAGATAGAGTATATAAACACTGTGGAATATTATTCAGCCATAAAAAAGAAAGATTTCTTGCCATTTGTGACAACATGGATGGTGCTGGAAGGTATTTTACTAGTGAAATAAGCCAGGCAGAGAAAGACAAATATTATATGATTTCACTTAAATGTGGAATCTAAAAATAAAACAAAATGAACAAAAGTAGATTCATAGACACTGAGAAGTGATTGGTGGTGACAACAGTGTTGGGGTAGATGGATGGGGAGTGTGAGGGGGATAAAGGGACACAAAAATCTCAATCATAGTATCAGTTGGTCATAGGGATGGAATTACAGCATGAAGAATACAGCCAATGGTTCAATAACAATTTTCTATATTGACAAATAGTAACTGCACTATTTGGGGTGAGTATTTAATAATGTGCATAACTGTTGAACTATGCTGTATACTTGAAACCAATATAAGATCAACTATACAATAAAAAAAAACAAAATCCAAAAAAGTTACATTTCAAAAAAAAGAATTATTCATCAATAAAGACTTATAAATCAAGTAGAAATACACTATAAAAATCTTAAAAAAAAAGCTGTCATCAATCAAACACCAAAAAGATGAAGGTTGACAACTCTTTACTGGGGGCATGTCTGTGTTGAGTCAGCTCTGTGGGACAAGGAATGCAAACATAAATAAACAACAGTGACACATCTGATAAAGGGCTGTTATTCCAAATAAACAAAGAACTCTTAAAATAACTCAACAATAAGAAAGCAACCTGATTAAAAAAGTGGGCCAAAAACATTAACACACACCTCACCAAAGAAGACATGCAGATGGCAAATAATCATATGAAAACATGCTCCACATCATATGTCATCAGGGAGATGCTGATAATTATTATAGATGATTATTAAAGTAACAATGAGTTATCACTACACCCAGTTTATTCTAACTGAATAGCCAAACTTTGGAACACAGACACCAAATGCTGGTTAGGATGTGGAGCAAGAGGAACTCTCATGCATTGCTTTTGGTAATGCAAAACAGTACAGCCACTTTGGAAGGCAGTTTGGCAGTTGCTTAAAACTAAGCATAGTCTTACCACATGTCCCAGAAATCAGGCTCCCTGGTATTTACTGAAAGGTGTTGAAAACTCATGGCCACACAAAAAATATGCACATGGATGTTTTCAGAAGCTTTATTTATAATAGCTGAAACTTGGAAGCAATCAAGATGTCCTTCAGTGGATGAACAGATAAATAAACTGTGGTTAACCAGATAATGGAAGATCATTCAGAGATAAAAAGAAATGAGCAATCAAGCCATGAGAAGACATGGAGGAATCTTAAATGCATGATACTAAGTGAGAGAAGCCAACTTGAAAAGTCTACATACTGTAAGATTCCAATTATATGAAATTCTGGAAAAGGCTAAAGTATGGAGACAGTAAAAAGATCAATGGTTTCCAGGGACTGGGGGAGGGAGCACAGGGGATTTTTAGGGCAGTGAAGATACTGTGTGTGATAATGGTGGATACATATCATTAGACATTTGTTCAAACCCACTGAATGTAAAACACCAAGAGTGAGACCTAAGGTGAACTAGGTACTTTAGGTGATTACAATGTGTCAGTGTAGGTTCGTTTTGGGTTTAAAAAAATATCATTTTAGTGACCGATGTGGATAATGTTGAAAGCTGTGCATGTGTGGGGTGCAGGAGGTATATGGGAAATCTTTCTAATTTTCTTTACAATTTTATTATAAACCTAAAACTGCGGTTAAAACAGAAAATAGAGAAAGAGTGGAAGGATTTACAGCAAACTTCTCAATAATGACAATAGGTTGAAATCAGCATGCTATTTCCAAAGTCTGGGAAAAATAACTATCAACTTAGAATTTTATGGTAATAAATTATCATTCAACAAAAATGAAGTAAAAAATAGATTTTCATCCAAATAACAACCAAGAGTATTCTCCATTGACATATTCTCACTAAAGACATTTCTTCAGGATGTCCTTGAAGAAGAAAAGTTATCCTATAAGGAAGGTAATGAGACACAGGAGGAATAAAGAATTGGCCAACATGTGAGTAAATGGCCAAACAGACATAATAAAACTGGATTATCTGGATAAAATTAGATTATTTCTTAAACTGGTTGGAGGGTACATGGGCATTCATCATTTTGCTCTTTATTCCTTTTCATGGTGCTAAAATATTTTATAATGATTTTTCATGGTGCTAAATATTTTGTAATGCTTTTTAATAATACATGCAGACTTTTATTCTCAACAGTTATGGTGCTCCGCCATCTCCAGGTGCTTCCTCCACAATATACCTGACACAATACTACCAAATTACTTTGTCCCTTGCTCACACAACTGCACCAGTGCTCTACTGCTTAAAGGGTAAAGTCCAAACTCCTTAGCCCAACATTCAAGACTCTTCAAAAATTTCCCCCAACATACCTCTCCAAAAAGCTTTAAGTTAATTAATATCCTGGCCAAATAGTCTGTAAATTAATTCCAAAGAGGTCACTGCATCTCCCACCTACTTTCCCTTGTTTATGCCATTTTTTCTCCCTGGAATGCCTCATCTCCTCTGTTTACTCCTGTAAGTCTATCCAGGTTTTAAGGTCTAATGCAAATCCTATATGCTCTAGTAAGGCTTTTCATACCACTGTAGGCCATACTGACATCATCTCTTCAGAATGCAGTAATTCTTGTTTTCTTTAACTCTCCTCTGGCACTTGACACAACCTACCTTAGCAGAAGTTACTTAGGTAGAGGGTACATACCTCTCAAGCAGGAACCTGTTAGTTTATACATTTTTGGCATCCGCAACCACTCCCAGCAGAGTGCCCATACCATTAGGCTCAACAACTGTTAGTAATAATGATCACCCCTTAGTTTGAAACTGCCCATTGAATCTCTCCCCGGGCAGCTCCACTAAAGCTGTCGAGCCCTCATGTCCCCAGCACACAGATTCTGACCTTCTGGCCCCGACACCATAGGTACAGGGGATTGCTTCAGTATAAAGGATTGTTTGCTACCTAAGTCAACAACGATGTAAGTAATAATATGTGAAACCTTAATTCAAACGCACCGAGTGCTACTGTGGTGATGCTTTCGGTTACGTTCTGAAAGTAAACGGACCGCCGGGACCACAGGGCACCCCTTCTTAAAAGGACCAGCCCCGGAGAACCTGAAAACGGCCTCCCAGGCCGGGAAGCGCCTGGCAGGCACGTCCAGGGGGCGGGGCATTGACCGCTTTCCCCTCTGATTGGTTATCTGGAGCCGCCTGCCGGCAAGGATTGGCCGCTGCCGCAAGGAACGCTGGGACTGGACTTGGGTCCCAAAGGCAGCAGCGATGGCGACGGGACCTTCGAAGGCCCGGCCAGCCCTGCCTTTCTCTGGGCAGATGGGAAGGAAGAGCTGGCCCTGGGATGTTGCCGAGATTCAGTGCGCTCGATGTGGACGTAGGGTGTCCAGAGCTGCCGGTGAGGAGCCTGAGGGGTAGGCTCACGGCCTGGCCTGATTGGCTTCCGCCCCCAACGGCGCCGCGTCTGGGCAGGAGGCGGGCAGGTGGTGTGGAGTGTGCTGCCGCCAGGCCCGTCCCGACGGCGGGCGCACGGGAACGCCGCGCGTACCGCCTCCCCAGTTGCCAGCAGCCAACACTCTTGAGGGGCTGAGAAGCCGGAGGTCCGCCTGGGGCGCACGCACTCTTTCCTGTCTCTGATTCAGGCGAAGTGGTGGGTGGGCTCTCGTGAGCGAGCACCGGTTCGAAAACTCCCCCAGGTTCACAGGGCCATGAAGAGTGATGTAAACGTTTAACCCATTGTCTTATCAGGAAGTAATGAAACTTGATTTTCTCGTGTAGTTTTTGTGTAGGAATAACAAGTGACCACTGTACCATGTTCCTGAATACACAGGTATTAGGGGTTTTTTTGGCTGGTGGGAGGGGGCCGTTATTGCTCAGTTTGTCTACAGTGTTGTTTGGCAAACGTTACGTTCCTTTTGTGCATCTTTGTTTCTCATTGTATGTCAAGGGAAAAAAATACACTGCATTCCTGTTGATCTGTTAGAGTATAACTCAAGTGAAAACAGATTCAAGTACGTAATGTAACTTAAAATGCCTTAGAGTGCTGTGTGTCTGTCAGGTGAGTTGTTCAGTTGAAAGCTGATGAAATCTTTAATGTTTGTACTTTAAAAATGAACGTTATTCCATCAGTTTTCTCAGTTTCTCCAGGATGAACTTTTTGGGAGACACGAACCTGTGCAGAGAAAGTTGGATGGTTGTATTTCTCCGTGGAGAGTCAAGTTTCTCCTACTTTTGGTTTCGAACACTGCTGTAACACAGAAAATCTCCATTGTTTGAATGAAATAAGTATTACAAGTCTTAGAAATACTCAGTTGGAAAGGTGGTGGTTATGTACATAGAACTGTGAAAGTCTTTTGTAGGCTGTAATGCACCACAAAATTTATAAAGATGAGACAAACAGTTTTGATTTCTTTGGTAATATTATCTACAGAATTTAAGTAGAGCTTTAAAATTTAACTTGGTTGTAAGCAAGTTTCAGATATTTCAGTTGGCTTAAAAACTAAAGCTTTTTTAATCAAAATAATACAGTTATGTCAGTAATAACATTTCTTTTTGCTACTAAAGATTAATTTTATCTAGTTTCTTTTTCCCTTTCCTTTTTTTTTCTTGCAGTCTTTAAAAATGATGACCTGAAGTTGCATAGCTAAAACAAATGTTTATTATAATAAAAATCTACTTAGATCATTAAAATCTTGGTATTAGATTTTCAATCAAAGCTATAGTATTTCACCGCATAAATAGTAAGTTTATGAAAATGATCTTTATATGGGTCATGTATGTGTGACAAGTAGTAGCATCTGGCTTCTGTTCTTGCCAATGTCTTAGATCATTGCTGAGCAGGGTCATGCCAGTGTCTCATATCTGCCCTCCCTGTATCCTGCACAGGATGGGAAATATAAATTAGTAAAGGGCAATATGATCAAGTAGAACATTGGACTAGGAAACAGAACTTGTGGAGTCTGGATTATACCATTTAATTAGCCAGATCACCAAAATATTTTTCCATCTCTAGGTTGACTATAACATTCTCAGCTTACTTAGCAGTGATCTTTACAAAGATCAAAGGAAATAGGTCAGAGCACTTCATATGATTGTAAGATATGGCATATATTCAAAATATAGGTATTAAAAATTGTCTAAATTAATGCAAACACTATTACATAGCTTTTTTTCTTCTCATTTTTCTCCCTCCTGTATGGTTTCTCCTAATTTTAAGTCTTCATTTCTAACTAAACATGATATCTTTTCATATACAAGAGAATCCCCTTTAATTCTCCCTTGATTAATGCTGCACATTCAGTGTTCACAAACTATGGAAAGTTTAATTTAGAATTTCATCATAGGTCACCACCATGAACTTCAGTGTGGACATGTTTTTTGTGAACTGTGCTTGTCAATAACTGAAGAATACAGCACAATTACATGCCCTGATTGTGAGGTAAGTTTTATCATCTTTCGTATTTATACATTACAATCTAATGTTAAAGGTAAAAGTGTTAGAGAAGTAAAACATATTTCTAGTTAGAAACTATAAACTTGCATTTTTGCTGCTGAGTCTTTCAGCCAAGAAGGCTGACAAGATAGAGCTTTTCCTGTACATTTTGTAATTGTTCAGAGTGTTAAAGAGGAATACAAGGTTAAGGTCTTACATTAATCAGCCTACATATTGTTCACTGGATCATTTTGTTTTTATATTCCATGTATAAGTGAAACCACATGGTACTTGTCTTTCTCTGTCTGACTTAGTTCACTTACCATAATATCCGTCAGGCCCATCATGTTGTTGCAAATAGCAAGATTTCATTCTTTTTCATTGCTGAGTAATGTTCCATTATTTATATATACCACCTCTTTCTTCGTTCATCTATTGATGGATGCTTAGTTGCTTCTGTATTTTGACAATTATAAATAATACTGCAAGAAACATAGGAGTGCATATATCTTTTCAAATTTAGTGATTTTGTTTCTTCAGGTAAATTCCCAGAAGTGGAATTACTGGATAGTATATTTGTATTTTTAGTTTTTTGAGAAACCTCCATACTCTTTTCCATAGTGGCTGCATCAATTTATATTCCCACCACAATGTACAAGGGTTCCCTTTCTCCATATCTTCACCAACACTTGTTATTTCTTATGTTGCTGATATTAGTCACTCTGAGTGGTCTGAAGTGATTTTGATTTGTGATTGTATTTGATTTTCATTGTAGTTTTGGTTTACATTTCCCTGATGATTAGTGATGTTGAGCCTCTTTTCCTGTGTCTTGGTCATTTGTATGTCTTCTTTGGAAAAACGTCTATTCAGGTCCTCCACCCATTTTTTAATCAGATTATTTGTTTTTTTTTTTTGGTGTTGAGTTGTATGAGTTCTTCATGTATTTTGGATACTAGCTCCCTATAAGATCTGCAGATATCTTCTCCCACTCCCATTCAGTAGGTTGCCTTTTCTTGATGGATTCCTTTGTTGTGTTGTACTCTAGTGTTTTAATTACAGTACCTTTATTATCTGGTGGAATTTTTCTCTACTGAGTACTGTGTTAAAATTTCTGTAATTCTTGCATAATATAGTTTCTGTATGAACTTCAGAATTGTATTACTTTCATATTAGATGTATTTTAGAATATTAAATATTATCTCCTGGAACCTGACATGACTCTCCTCTCCGTTTATTCAGTTCTTGTTTTATGATCTCCAGTAAATTATTTGGTTTTCTTTTCTTAGAGCTTATATTTTTCTTATTAAATTTTTCCCTAAGTATTTTAGAGTCTTGAACATACCTTAAGATGTCATTGTAAATTTTTTTTTGCATTCTTTTTTTTTATTTTGGTATCGTAATGTACAATTATTTGAACAACATTATGGTTACTAGACCCCCTATTATCAAGCCCCCCCAACATACCCCATTACAGTCACTGTCCATCAGCATAGTAAGATGCTATAGAATCACTACTTGTCTTCTTTTCCTTTCCCATGTCCCCCCTCCCCATGCTACATTAAGTATGCTAATCATAATGCCCCTTTTTCCCCCTTATCCCGCCCTTCCCACCCATCGTCACCAGTTCCTTTCCCTTTGGTAACTGTTAGTCCATTCTTGGGTTCTGTAAGTCTGCTGCTGTTTTGTTCCTTCAGTTTTTTCTTTGTTCTTGTACTTCACAGATGGGTGAAATCATTTGATACTTGTTTTTCTCTGCCTGGCTATTTCACTGAGCATAATACCCTCTAGCTCCATCCATGTTGTGGCAAATGGTAGGATTTGGTTTCTTATGGCTGAATAATATTCCATTGTGTATATGTACCACATCTTCTTTATACATTCATCTACTGATGGACACTTAGGTTGCTTCCATTTCTTGGCTATTGTAAATAGTGCTGCGATAAACATAGGGGTGCATCTGTCTTTCTCAAACTGGGCTGCTGCATTCTTAGGGTAAACTCCTAGGAGTGGAATTCCTGGGTCAAATGGTATTTCTATTTTGAGTTTTTTGAGGAACCTCCATACTGCTTTCCACAATGGTTGTACTAGTTTACATTCCCACCAGCAGTGTAGTAGGGTTCCCCTTTCTCCACATCCTCGCCAACATTTGTTGTTGTTTGTGTTTTGGATGTTGGCCATCCTAACTGGTCTGAGGTGATATCTCATTGTGGTTTTAATCTGCATTTCCCTGATGATTAGTGACGTGGAGCATCTTTTCATGTGCCTGTTGGCCATCTAAATTTCTTCTTTGGAGAAGTATCTGTTCAGCTCCTCTGCCCATTTTTTAATTGGCTTATTTACTTTTTGTCTGTTGAGGTGCATGAGCTCTTTATATAAATTGGATGTCAACCCCTTATCGGATATGTCATTTATGAATATATTCTCCCATACTGTAGGATGTCTTTTTGTTCTACTGATGGTGTCCTTTGCTGTACAGAAGCTTTTCAGCTTGATATAGTCCCACTTGTTCATTTTTTCTTTTGTTTCCCTTGCCCGGGGAGATATGTTCATGAAGAAGTTGCTCATGTTTATGTCCAAGAGATTTTTGCCTATATTTTTTTCTAATAGTTTTATTGTTTCATGACTTACATTCAGGTCTTTGATCCATTTTGAGTTTACTTTTGTGTATGGGGTTAGACAGTAATCCAGTTTCATTCTCTTATATGTAGCTGTCCAGTTTTTCCAACACCAGCTGTTGAAGAGGCTATCGTTTCCCCATTGTATATCCATGGCTCCTTTATCATATATTAATTGACCATATATGCTTGGGTTTATAATCTGGGGTCTCTATTGTGGTCCCCTGGTCTATGGGTCTGTTCTTGTGCCAGTACCAAATTGCCTTGATTACTGTAGCTTTGTAGTAGAGCTTGAAGTTAGGGAGCTTACATCCCCTTGCTTTATTCTTCCTTCTCAGGATTGCTTTGGCTATTCGGGGTCTTTTGTCATTCCATATGAATTTTAGAACTATTTGCTCTAGTTCATTGAAGAATGTTGTAGGTATTTTGATAGGGATTGCATTTGATAGTAGATTGCTTTAGGCAGGATGGCCATTTTGACAATATTAATTCTTCCTAGCCAAGAGCATGGGATGAATTTCCATTTATTAGTGTCCTCTTTAATTTCTCTTACATTGTAAAACTTTTACAATAAATTTATAAAGTATCTTTGCAAGTATTTCCTTTAGAATTATTGTAGAATGAATTATTTTAGTAAATGATCTTTTTAAATCTTATTTTGTCCTACAGGTTGCTTCAACTATGAAGATGAGACAAGGATACTACCCAGTAGATGGGTGTATTAAAGAAGATGCTTTTATGGAAAAACTGCAGCCTAAAAAGTATGCTCTATGTGCACTTATTTTAGTATTAAAGTTCAATATATCTCTGAATGAATAATTTTAGCATTGATAAGATGTCATTCTTAGATCAAGTTTCTAATCATTGTTTATCTAGTACTCTCTGAGTTATAATTTGTCTTAGCTGTTAGTGAAATGGGGACTCCAACTCTTAAAGAACAGCATCAGTTTGTCCTTATTTAAAGTGAAAAAAAAAAAGAAAGAATGCAAGAGTACCACATCAAAACAAGAAAAGCTGAGTACAATTCTGGCAAAAGCTACTGGGAGTAAGGTGTGAGGGAAAAATAACTTCTCTCTTGTTTCTTAAAGTAGCACAAGCACAGTTCAGTGGAAGACTTTGGGAAGAGGTGGTTTGAGAGGTGATTTGTAAATGGAAAAGTAGTAACTTGGAGATTCTTCTATTCTTATATCCATTCTTCCATAATACTTTGCACAAGTAAATTAAATTCTTCATGTCAAGTATACTTATGTTAGAAACCCTTATTCCCTAATTTCAGTAGAGTTTGTTTTAAAATAGGTGTGTATTTTTAAACAGAAGTATCCCCTAATCCATAATCTATTTCCTTCCTGATGTATCTTTAAAATTTTGAAACAGGAATTGAATAATGGATTCCCCAGGGCTAATATACTCACATATGTTTCAAGAACATTAATACTTACTTTTCAAAGTAATTGAAGTTTGAAAATTAGTCTATTATTTTACTCTGTAAGAATAACATTTTTAACATTTTTAAATATCATAGTTTCTTCTATAAACTTTTATAGACTTCTGCTTAACTTACTCAACAAACAGTAAGTGCTTAATTGTGTGCTGGCCAATATGAGGACATAAAGATAAAAATAGGCAGAACTCCAGCATGTATAGACAAGAAATGGAACTAACTTCTTCTTTGCAAATTAACTTACCTAGCAGATTCATTCACCTTTTTGTAAATTATACAGGCATATAATTACATTTTTTAAATAGCTGGCATTTATGTGTATAAGTACTTTAATTGAGTTAAAGACAGTTTCATGTTTATCAACATCTCTACCAAAAAATATCAGGTAAGAAGAGGTGATTAGGAAATTAAAGAACAATACTGTATGCTATTATTTTCATGGACTTGTTAAGTTGAATTCTTGATTAAAATTAAGTTTTATATGAAAGTACATTTAGTCATAGTTTCCCCCTCTCTGCACTTGTAATAGATGATTGAGAACCCACTGTACATGTTCTTATGTTATCATTTTTGATAGAGGATAAAAACCAGTATAGGAGTTTAAAACTGTTATATTAGTATTTAAAATAATGTACTTGACATTTTTCAGGATAAATAATTGTTCTCAGGACTTGAGAAAGACTGCTGATCCCCTGAATTTTGCTTTACAACATTCAACATCCACACACAGGACTCTTTTGTGCTCAACTGTAATGGCGGTATGAGAAATGTTATTCATAAAGTATAAGGTGAAGCCAAAAGTTTTGCTTTGTCTCTGGTATCTTTCCTCTCCTCTCAAGGTTCCTATAATTATAGACTCTTTTGGAAATTTAAAGGTAAGAGGTAAACCTACACTCTTTCAACCTCTTGTTTTATTCTAAACTATGCTTGAACAATACCCTGTTCTTCTTAGGGCAGCCCATTCTACCTTTGATCAACTGTATGTAGCTTCTGCTGAACCTAGTTATTGAAGACAGATACTATGAAACTTGCATAAACTACAAGGTTCTAAATTCTAAGTGTGGCTTTCAAGTTATTTAATTTTAATTTTTTTTATTTCTTTCAATTAAGGTATGATTGATATACACTGTTATGAAGGTTTCACATGAAAACACAATGTGGTTACTACATTTACCCATATTATCAAGTCCCAACCCGTACCCCATTGCAGTCACCATCCTTGGGTGTAGCAAGATACCACAGATTCACTATTTGCCTTCTCTGTGCGACACTGTTTTCCCTGTGATTCCCCACACCAGGTGTACTGACAACATACCCCTCAATCCCCTTCTCCCACCCTCCCTACCAGGCCTCCCACACCCCTCCCCTTTGGTGACCACTAGTTCCTTCTTGGAGTCTCTGAGTCTGCTGCTATTTTGTTCCTTCAGTTTTGCCTTGTTATACTCCACAAATGAGGGAAATCACTTGGCACTTGTCTTTCTCTGTCTGGCTTATTTCACAGAGCATAATATCCTCCAGCTCCATCCATGTTGTTGCAAATGATAGGATTTGTTTCTTTCCTATGGCTGAATAGTATTCCATTCTGTATATGTACCACATCTTCTTTATCCATTAATCTACTGATGGACACTTAGGTTGCTTCCATATTTTGGCTACTGTAAATAGTGCTGTGATAAACATGAGGGTGCATGTGTCTTTTTGAATCTGAGAAGTTGTATTCTTTGGGTAAATTCGAAGGAGTGGGATTCCCGGGTCAAATGGTATTTCTATTTTTAGTTTTTTGAGTAACATCCATATTGCTTTCCACAATGGTTGAACTAACATTCCCACCAGCAGTGTAGGAGGGTTCCCCTTTCTCCCGTCCTCACCAGCATTTGTTGTTCTTAGTCTTTTCGATGCTGGCCATCCTTACTGGTGTAAGGTGATATCTCATTGTGGTTTTAATTTGTATTTCCCTGATGATTAGTGATGTGGAGCATCTTCTCATGTGTCTGTTGACCATCTGAATTTCTTCTTTGGAGAGCTGTCTCTTAATATCCTCTGCCCATTTTTTAAACGGGTTATTTGCTTTTTGGGTGTTGAGGCGTGTAAGTTCTTTATATATTTTGGATATTAACCCCTTGCCAGATATGTCGCTTACAAATATATTCTCCCGTACTGTAGAGTGCCTTTTTATTCAGTTGATGGGTTCTTCACCATACAGAAACTTTTTAGTTTGATATAGTCCCATGAGTTCATTTTTGCTTTTGTTTCCCTTGCTTGAGGAGATGCGTTCAGGAAAAGTAGGTCATGCTTATATATTCAGGAGATTTTTGCCTATGTTTTTTTCTAAAAGTTTTATGGTTTCATGACTTACATTCAGGTCCTTGATCCATTTTGAGTATACTTTTGTGTATGGGGTTAAACAATAAT
This sequence comes from Phataginus tricuspis, assembly GCA_029783875.1. Lineage (NCBI taxonomy): Eukaryota > Metazoa > Chordata > Mammalia > Pholidota > Manidae > Phataginus > Phataginus tricuspis. Next base: position 17,611,903 of record JAQQAC010002067.1, on the reverse strand, counting down.
CCAGTTTCATTCTCTTGCACGTAGCTGTCCAGTTTGGCCAACAGCAGCTGTTGAAGAGGCTGTCATTTCCCCATTGTATGTTCATGGCTCCTTTATCGTACATTAATTGACCATATACGGATTGGGTTATATCAGGGCTCTCTAGTCTTTTCCATTGGTCTATGGGTCTGTTCTTGTGCCGGTACCAAATTGTCCTGATTACTGTGGCTTTGTAGTAGAGCTTGGCATGGAAGAGCTTAATCGCCCCAGCTTTATTCTTTCTTCTCAGGATTGCTTTGGCTATTTGGGGTCTTTTTTGGTTTCATATGAATTTTAGAATGATTTTCTCTAGTTCATTGAAGAATGCTGTTGGTATTTTGGTAGGAATTGCATTGAATCTGTAGATTGCTTTAAGCAGGATGGCCATTTTGACAATATTAATTCTTCCTATCCATGAGCACGGGGTGTGTTTCCATTTATTGGTATCTTCTTTAATTTCTCTCATGAGTGTCTTGTAGTTTTCAGAGTATAGGTCTTTTACTTCCTTGGTTAGGTTTATTCCTAGGTATTTTATTCTTTTTGATGCAACTGTGAATAGAATTGTTTTCCTGATTTTTCTCTGCTAGTTCATCGTTAGTGTATAGGAATGCAACAGATTTCTATGTATTAATTTTGTATCCCACAAGTTTGCTGAATTCAGATATTAGATATGGTATTTTTGGAGTGTATTCTTTAGGGTTTTTAATGTACAATATCATGTCATCTGCAGACAGGAACAGTTTAACTTCTTCCTTGCCAATCTGGATGCCTTTTATTTCTTTGGCTTGTCTGATTGCCAGAACTAGGACCTCCAGTACTATGTTGAATCGAAGTGGGGAGAGTGGGCACCCTTGTCTTGTTCCTGATCTTCAAGGAAAAGCTTTCAGCTTCTCGCTGTTAAGTATAATGTTGGCTGTGGGTTTGTCATATATGGCCTTTATTATGTTGAGGTACTTGCCCTCTATACCCATTTTGTTGAGAGTTTTTATCATGAATGGATGTTGAATTTAGTCAAATGCTTTTTCAGCATCTATGGATATGATCACGTGGTTTTTATCCTCCTTTTTGTTGATGTGGTGGATGATGTTGATGGATTTTCGAATGTTGTACCATCCTTGCATCCCTGGAATAAATCCTACTTGATCATGATGGATGATCTTTTTGATGTATTTTTGAATTCAGGTTGCTAATATTTTGTTGAGTATTTTTACATCTATGTTCATCAAGGATATTGGTCTGTAATTTTCTTTTTTTGTGGTGTCTTTGTGTGGTTTTGGTATTAGAGTGATGCTGGCCTCATAGAATGAGTTTGGAAGTATTCCCTCTTGTTCTACTCTTTGGAAAACTTTAATGAGGATGGGTATTAGGTCTTCACTAAATGTTTGATAAAATTCAGTGGTGAAGCCATCTGGTTCAGGCGTTTTGTTCTTAGGTAGGTTTTTGATGACCAGTTCAATTTAGTTGCTGGTAATTGGTCTGTTCAGATTTTTTGTTTCTTTCTGGGTCAGCCTCAGAAGGTTGTATTCTTCTAGAAAATTGTCCATTTCTTCTAGGTTATCCAGTTTGTTAGCATATAATTTTTCATAGTATCCTCTAATAATTCTTTGTATTTCTGTGGTGTTCATAGTGATTTTTCCTTTCTCATTTCTGATTCTCTTTATGTGAGTAGACTCTCTTTTTTTCTTGATAAGTCTGGCTGGGGGTTTATCAATTTTGTTTATTTTCTTGAAGAACCAGCTCCTGCTTTCATTGAATTTTTCTATTATTCCTCTCAATTTTATTTATTTCTGCTTTAATCTTTGTCACTCCTTCTACTGACATTGGGCCTCATTTGTTCTTCTTTTTCTAATTTCATTAATTGTGAGTTTAGACAGCTCATATGGGAATGTTCTTCTTTCCTGAGGTAGGCCTGTATTGCAATATACTTTTCTCTTAACACAGCCTTCGATGCATCCCACAGATTTTGCGGTGTTGAATTATTTTTGTAATTTGTCTCCATATATTGCTTGATCTCTGTTTTTATTTGGTCATTGATCCCCTGGTTATTTACGAGCATTTTGTCAAGCCTCCATGTGTTTGTTGGATTTTTCATTTTCTTTGCATAATTATTTCTAGTTTCATACCTTTGTGGTCTGAGAAACTGGTTGGTATAATTTCAGTCTTTTTGATTCACGGAGGCTCTTTTTGTGGCCTAGTATATGATCTGTTCTTGAAAATGTTCCATATGTGCTTGAGAAGAATGTGTATTCTGCTGCTGTTGGGTGTAGAGTTCTGTAGATGTCTGTTAGGTCCGTCTGTTCTAATGTGTTGTTCAGTGCCTCTGTCTCCTTATTTATTTTCTGTCTGGTTGATCTGTCCTTCAGAGGGAGTGGAGTGTTGAAGTCTCCTAGAATGAATGCATTGCATTCTATTTCCCCCTTTAATTCTGTTAATATTTGTTTCACATATGTAGGTGCTCCTATGTTGGGTTCATAGATATTTATAATGGTTATATCTTCTTGTTGGATTGACCTCTTAATCATTATGTAATGCACTTCTTTGTCTCTTGTGACTTTCTTTGTTTTGAAGTCTATTTTGTCTGATACAAGTACTGTAACTCCTGCTTTTTTATCCCTATTAGTTGAATGAAATATCTTTTTCCATCCCTTCACTTTTAGTCTGTGTATGTCTGGGTTTAAAGTGAGTCTCTTGTAGGCAGCATATAGATGGGTCTTGTTTTTTATCCATTCACTGACTCTATGTCTTTTGACTGGTGCATTCAGTGCATTTACATTAGGGTGATTATCGATAGGTATGTACTTACTGGCCTTGCAGGCTTTAGAATTGTTGTTACCAAAGGTTCAAGGTTAACTTCCTTACTATCTAAGAGTCTAACTTAACTCACTTAACATGCTATTACAAACACAATCTAAAGTTCTTTTTTTTTCTGCTCCTTTTTCTTCCTCCTCCATTCTTTGTATATTAGGTATCATATTTTGTACTCTTTGTCTATCTCTTGATTGACTTTGGGGATAGTTGATTTAATTTTGCATTTTCTTAGTAATTAGCTGTTCTACTTTCTTTACTGTGGTTTTATTACCTCTTGTGACAGCTGTTAAACCTTAGGAACACTTCCATCTATAGCAGTCTCTCCAAAATACACTGTAAAGATGGTTTGTTGGAGGTAAGTTTTCTCAGCTTTTGCTTATCTGGAAATTGTTTAATTCCTCCTTCAAATTTAAATAATAATCTTGCTGGATAAAGTAATCTTGGTTTGAGGCCCTTCTGCTTCATTGCATTAAGTACATCATGCCACTCTCTTCTGGCCTGTAAGGCTTCTGCTGAGAAGTCTTATGGTAGCCTGATGGACTTTCCTTTGTATGTGATCTTTTTTCTCTCTCTGGCTGCTTTTAATAATCTGTCCTTATCCTTGATCTTTGCCATTTTAATTACTATATGTCTTGGTGTTGTTTTCCTTGGGTCCTTTGTGTTGGGAGATCTGTTCATCTCCATGGCCTGAGAGACTATCACCTCCCCCAGATCGGGGAAGTTTTCAGGAATTACCTCCTCAAAGACACTTTCTATCCCTTTTTCTGTCTGCTTCTTCTGGTACCCCTATAATGCAAATATTGTTCCATTTGGATTGGTCACACAGTTCTCTCAATATTCTTTCATTCTTAGAGATCCCTTTTTTCTCTCTGTGCCTCAGCTTCTTTGTATTCCTCTTCTCTAGTTTCTATTTCATTTATCGTCTCCTCCACAGTATCTAATCTGCTTTTAATACCCTCCATTGTGCTCTTCAACAATTGGATCTCCAACCAGAATGCATTCCTGAGTTCTTGAATATTTTTCTGTACCTGCATGAGCATATTAATGATTTTTATTTTGAAATCCCTTTCATGAAGATTCATAAGGTCAGTGTCATTTAAATCTTTCTCAGGAGTTTTATTCATAATTTTACTCTGAACCAGGTTCCTTTGGTGTTTCATATTTGTATATGGCACCCTCTAGTGCCCAGAAGCTTTACTCTCTGGAGCTGCTCAGCCCCTGAAGGTGGCAGGGGAGTGGTATTGGTGCCTGGGGGGAGGAAAGAGCTGTTTCCTGGTTCCTGGCTGCTATGCCTGTCTCCACTGCCTGAACCAGTGGGCAGAACCCACAAGTATTAGCCTCGATCCTTTGCATTTGTAGTTGCTGTAGTCAGGTCTTCCCTCTGGCTGGCCTAACACCAGGGTAGGGTTTTCTTGTTTGCAAGCCAGGTGGCTGGGAGAAAGGCACAGTAGGCTGCATGTCACGGAGGTGGTCCTTGGAGCTGTGTAGCCAGCCATGGAGCTGGAGCGCCTGAAGATCGTGAAAGCTCCCAACCTGCTGGGCAGAGTGCACCTGGACAATTTTGTCTACCTGTCCTTTCTCCTGAGCAGTATGCTCTGTGTAATTCTTGCCCCTTTAGCAGCCCTCTTGCTAAGGGCTCCCTTGTTAGGAAGTCTCTCAGACTGCCCACCTTTCTTTTGTCCCAGAGCAGCCGGACCTGGATCCCTGCTTTCCACAAGTGGCTGGAATCTCAGTCTCTCCAGGAATTCTGCCTGTCTTAGCTTTCCAATCCCCTAATCACGAGAGTACCACGCAAGCACCATGAAATGTAGGTTTGTGCTCTGAGAGCAGATCTCCAGAGTTAGGTATTCAGCAGTCCCAGGTCTACACTCCCTCCCCGCCCCGTTTCTCTTCCACCTGCTGGTGAGCTGGGGTGGTGTAAGGGCTTGGGTCCTGCCGGGCCACAGCTTTGGTACATTACTGTGTTCCGTGAGGTTTATTCTTTTCTCCAGGTATATGCAGTTTGGCGCAGTCCTCTTTCCTGTTGCTCTTTCAGGATTAGTCATGTTAATTGTATTTTCGTATTATATGTGGTTTTAGGAGAAAGGCTCTGTCTCACCCCTAACACTGCCATCTTTAATCCTCCAAGTCCCCTTTCCAGTTATATTTATGTCAGCCAAAAGACCTCACAATATTACCTGTTGATCATGGCATTATTGTTGGAATAATGGAAGATTTTACCTGTTACTACTCCTGATAACTTTAAATAATGTATTGTTTTAATTTAAGACCAGAAATGAACAAACTCCAAAATGCTGTTAAATGAAGCGCTAAGTCTTTGTTAATAAGGTCTTTAATGGGCTGGTGGAGGAGAGGGAGCACTTAATCTTGCTGTCTTTTACTTCAAGTTTAAATTTTAGCACAGCCAAATTATAATCTTTTTTATCTTAAAAACTGCTAGTTTTTGCACGTGTACATTTATTGCCATGATAAAATGTTTCAAGATAGTTTTAAGTTGCAAAATGGTTATAGGACATAATCACCTTTTTGTCAAAAAGATATCCAAAAAAAAACCCTAGAATACTGTAACCAAACTCTAAAATGTTAATGGTTTTTCATCTCTGGAAAGTGGTATTAAAGTGTATTTTTGCTGCTTGTTTTCAGATTTATGTAGTGGATCTATAATATTGCTACCAGAATGGTAGCTTGATATTTTTGCAAGTAATATAATGTAAACATCTATTTTTATATTTTATATTTGCATGTGGTTCCCCCTTCCCCTTCTTAGGAGACTAAAACTTCAGAAGAAATTGATGAAGCATTGAAGATAGCAAGCTATACTTTTGAACAATTAAGTATTGCTGTAAAAGTGAGTATTTGAATGATTAAATTCTATCATAAATTAAAGCATATTCTCTTTAAATGTGTATATTTGTTTTATCACTGAAGTTAGAACTTAGCACTGAGTTATTAAGCATGATAATCTAGTGACAGAGAAATATACAAAATAATGGAAATTCCCATGGCCTGCCAGGATTGGTCTTGTAGCATTGTTGTGCTAGCAGCCTACTGAAATTGGAGCTCTATTAAGGAACCATGATTTCTGCTTGCTGTGAAATGAATTTTTTCTCAGAAGCATTGCAGATCATCTTTCTAATATTGCTCATTATTTGGCTGTATACATTACATACAGAGTCTTATTCTCTTTTCTCCTTCACCCTGTCTCTTAAAGGAGAGACTCACTCATTTGGTGACAATAAGCTCCTAAGCACCCAGCAACAGCAGATTTAAAATCAAGGCATTCAAAAGGTTATAGCTGATATGGGAGTAAAACTTCAACATAAGAACTTGGGAGGCAGGAACAAAATTCAACCCATAACAGTCTGATCTGTGACTCCCCAGATTCATGTCCTTCTCACATGGAAAATACAGTCACTCCATCCCAACTTAGGCTTACCCTATTCTAGCATCAACTCTAAGACCAAAATCTCATCTAAATATTTTCTAAATCAGGTATGGGTTAGACTCAGGGTACAATTCATCCTTGGGGAAAATTCCTCTCCAACAGTGAACCTGTGAAACTAGATAAGTTATCTGTTTCTAAAATACAGTGTTGGACAGGAATAGGTTCCCATTCCAGAAGGGAAAATTGGAAAAGGGTCATAGATCTAAAGCAAAAATTCTTTGTTTAAAAATGCAAGAAAATATGTGGACTACTTAACATTTTAATTCAAGTATTTTTGAATATTATACTTAAGGGTTTCTTTTAATTTAAGGAATCCTACCATAAAGAAACTCAGCTATCCAAAATAGCTCATTTCCTGTAATGATAAAAAGAGATAAGAAGCTCAGTAAACTTAGTGGATTTTCTAGGCTTTTTTGCCAGTTTATCAGTACACAGTCCCAACAAAGATGTGATCTTGCCGACCAGTACCAGACTTTAAAGTTGAACTTTGTGACTTATTCCATTTTTATCTTCTAATCTCCTCTTGTGTTGTTAATTTGAAAGTTCAAAAAGGGCCTTTTACCTTAAAAATTATGTTGAATAGTACAGTTTCTAGAAAATATACCAATTTAGGTCTTTGTATTTTATTGTTTCTAGATTCTCGAACACATACACAATCAAACAAAAGAGGAGATGGTCAGTCTTACAGAGGATCTGGAGAAAGAGTTTGCTCAACTTTTTACTTCTCTTGGTTCCAGGTAGTAACTTAAAAATATTGACTCAATGAAACTGAAGTTTTTAACATTAACTTGTCATTTTATTTCTTTGTAAAGACAGAAATAATCAGTAACTTTTAAACAAGTTTGTAAGGTAATGGGTGGTCCTTACACACTAATGTTTACAACTTCAAAATGAACAATTTGTAAATTTGTTTTTATTTTGGCTGTTTGTCTTCTGGTCCCAAAGCTAACTGTTAAGATGGATAAGCTTCTCTCTTAAAGCAGTCAGCACACAAAATTATTTTCAAAATCTGAACCCATGTTGTAGAATTCAACATAGTTGGGAAAAAGCAAACATACTTTTTCTTGTACATATTTCCATCATTTTTTCCTATGTTTATTTGCAAAAGAGAAAATACTTCCTAATACCCATTTCTAAACAAACACCATGGTTATATATTCATCACTTAAAAAAAAACTCTTTGATATATATGACCTTTAATAATCTTTAATCACATTTTGCAGTTCAAGAATCATGACCATAAAGTTCTTGACATGCCCAAAGTAATATATTTAGTAATGATACTTGTCCATTTGATTCTTAGTTCATTTTTTAAAAGTCTTGTTGGGGTACCTAAAACATATTCTCAGTACACTATAAACAGATCAGTTGATCTTCATTCTTGGAAGTTCATGCTATCTCACATATTGTCTTTATAGCATTTAAGTTATAGGTCATGCGCATGTATTTTTTAAACTTTTTTTATAGTGGTAAAATATATACAGTAAAGTTTATCTCTTTAACCATTTTTAAGGTATGGTTTAGTGGCATATGGTTTTTTTATGTTTAAATTTTTGAAGGAAACACCAAGCTCTTTTCTACTATGGCTGTACATTGTACATTCCTACCAGCAGCTGCACAGGATTCCAATTCCTCCATTCTCACGAACAATGTTTTCTGTTTTGTTTTTTGTTTTAATAATCACATCCTAATGGGTATAAAGTAGTATCTCATTGTGATTTTGATCTGCATTTTCCTAGTGAATGGTCATGTTAAGTATATTGTCAGGTGCTGATTTATTGGACTTCTGTTTATCTTCTTTGGAGAAATGTCTTCTCAAGTCCTTTGCCTATTTTTGATTTAGAGTATTTGTTGTTGGATTATAGGAGTTCTTTATACATATGGATTATTAATCCAATCCTTTGTCATATATGTCATTTTCAGTATTACCTCCCATTCTGTGGGTTGCCTTTTCACTTTCTTGATAGCATTCTTTGATCCACAGTTATTGATAAAGTCCACTTTTATCTATTTTTTCTTTTGTTGCCCATGCTTTTGCTATCATATCCAAGAAGACATTGCCAAATCTCACACTATGAAGCTTTTACCCTATATTTTTTTCTAAGAGTTTTTTGTTTTTAGCTCTTACATTTAGGTCTTAAATTCACTTTGAGTCAATTTTTGCATATGGTGTAAGGGAAAGGTCCAACATTACTCCATGTGGATACCCAGTTTTCCCTGTATCATTTGTTGAAAAGACAGTCTTTTTTCCATTGAATGTTCTTGGCACACTTGTCAAAATGATACCAGGGTTCTTGTTCATGGAGCCGAAGAATGAACTTCACAAACACTCAAGGTAGGAGAGCAAGGTAGAGGCTTTTATTTAGAGATAAAGTGAGAGGACAGAGCTTCTGGCTCATGCCAGGAGAGGACAAGAGAGTCTGTGGTTGTGCTGTTGTCTGGGGTTTTATGTGTGGTTGAGGATTTTCAGGAATGGAGGTAAAGGGCTAGGGGTGCAGACTTGTTGTAAGACCACCTGCCATGCCCCCAAGGTGGGCTGAGTTGTTGTCTGTTTGCTTGGGCTGTTTATAGTTGGGATTGCTTACCAAATTAGTCTTTGGCTTAGGTTGTAGATTACTTGATTAGATTACAGAATGAAAAATAGCACATAGGTATAGTTAAAAATAAGCTGGGCCTTTTAGCAGGCTAAGGCAAATTTTACAGTGTCATGATCTAATTGATACAGTGAAGTCACGGGTCATGCTGAGATACTCTTCTTTATTTGTGGAACACTCAAACATTCCAGGCCAAGTTGCTCCTGGCCTTTTGAGCTTTAACTGATCTCACTGAAGATGTCTGTATTCCTAGTCTGGTATCTTTACCCTAGAGAATTAATGTGACTCTGACTTCGCATAATGCTTAATACAGAGTTTCGATAGGGACTTCTTCCCACATTGTTCAATTGTTTTGACTGTAATTATCTTGCTCTGCTTTTTTTTTCAGAGGCCCACACCCTACTCTGCCTAAACCCATGGTCCCTGTCTCAAAAACTCAGTTTACCATATATGTTAAGGTTTATTTCTGGGCTGTTTTATTCCACTGATCTATCTGTCTGCCTTTAAGCCAGTAGAACACTGTTTGGATTCCTGTACCTTTTCAGTGGATTTTAAAATCAGAATGTATGAGTGGTCCAACTTTGTTCTTTTTCAAGATTGTTTTGGCAATTTGGGATCCCTAGTGATTCCATATGACTTCTAGGATGGGATTTTCTATTTTGCATAAAACATCATTGGGATTTTGACAGAGATTGCATTGAATTATCACTTGCTTTGGGTAGTATTGACAATAATATTAAGTCTTCCAGTCCATGAAGGTGGGATGTCTTTCCTTTTATTTTTGTTGTCTTTAATTTCTTTCAGCAGTGTCATGTAGTACAACAAATATCCAAGTCTATTCCCTCCTTTTTTATTCTTAACCATATTATTCTTTTTTATTCTATTTTAAAGAAATTGTTTTCTTAATTTTCTTTTCAGACTGCTCATTGTTAATACATCTGATTATTGTGTGTTGATTTTGTATACTACATCTTTACTGAATTCATTTATTAGCTATACTAGTATTTTCATGGCATCTTTAGGGTTTCCTACGTATGAAAACATGTCATCTGCAAAAATAGATGATTTTACTTCTTTGTTTCCAATTAGAATGCCTTTTGTTTCTTTCTCTTGCTTAATGACTCTAGGTAGAACTTAAAATAATATGTTAAACATAACTATGGCAAAAGCATACATCCTGATTTTTTTCCTGATCTTAAAAGAAAAGCTGTCAGTCCTTCAGCATCTAGTGTAATGTTAGCTGTGGGTTTTCTACATAGCCTTTATTATGTTGATGTAGTTTCTCTCAATTCCTAGTTGGAGTGTTTTTAAGAGGATCATGTGGGCATTTTTACTTCTTTTGAAGTGTATAACATTTATTGATTTTCTTTTTTTTAATTATTTTGGTATCATTAATCTACAATTACATGTGCAATATTATGGTGATTAAACTACCCCCTTCATCAGGAACCCCCACCAACCCCATTACACTCACTGTCTATCAGCATAGTGAGATGCTATAGAATCACTACTTGTCTTCTCTGAGTTGTACAGCCTTCCCTGTGCCCCCCCCACACTATATCTGCTAATCGTAATGCCCCTTTTTCCCCCTTGTCCCTCCCTTCCCACCCATCCTCCCCAATCCCTTTCCCTTTGGTAACTATTAGTCCGTTCTTGGGTTCTGTGAGTCTGCTGCTGTTTTGTTCCTTCAGTTTTTTTCTTTGTTCTTATACTCCACGTATAAATGAAATCATTTGATACTTGTCTTTTTTGGCTTGGCTTATTTCACTGAGCATAATACCCTCTAGCTCCATCCATGTTGTTGCAAATGGTAGGATTTGTTTTCTTCTTATAGCTGAAAAATATTCCATTGTGTATATGTACCACATCTTCTTTATCCATTCATCTCCTGATGGACACTTAGGTTGCTTCCATTTCTTGGCTATTGTAAATAGTGCTGCGATAAACATAGGGGTGCATATGTCTTTTTGAAACTGGGCTGCTGCATTCTTAGGGTAATTTCCTAGGAGTGGGATTCCTGGGTCAAATGGTATTTCTGTTTTGAGTTTTTTGAGGAACCTCCATACTGCTTTCCACAATGGTTGAACTAATTTGCATTCCCACCAGCAGTGTAGGAGGGTTCCCTTTTCTCCACATCCTCGCCAACATTTGTTGTTGTTTGTGTTTTGGATGTTGGCCATCCTCACTGGTGTGAGGTGATATCTCATTGCGGTTTTAATCTGCATTTCTCTGATGATTAGCAATGTGGAGCATGTTTTCATGTGCCTGTTGACCATCTGAATTTCTTCTTTGGAGAAGTGTCTACTCATGTCCTCTGCCCATTTCTTAATTGGATTATTTGCTTTTTGTCTGTTGAGGTGCGTGAGTTCTTTATATATTTTGGATCTCAACCCCTTATCGGATACGTCATTTATGATTATATTCTCCCATACTGTACGATGTCTTTTTGTTCTACTGATGGTGTCCTTTGCTGTACAGAAGCTTTTCAGCTTGATATAGCCCCGCTTGTTCATTTTTGCTTTTGTTTCCCTTGCCTGGGGGGATATGCTCATGAATATGTCGCACATGTTTATGTCCAAGAGATTTTTGCCTATGTTTTTTTCTAAGAGTTTTATAGTTTCATGACTTACATTCAGATCTTTGATCCAGCTTGAGTTTACCTTTGTGTATGGGGTTAGACAGTAGTCCAGTTTCATTCTCTTACATGTAGCTGTCCAGTTTTTCCAACACCAGCTGCTGAAGAGGCTGTCATCTCCCCATTGTATATCCAATGCTCCTTTATCAAATATTAATTGACTGTATATGTTTGGGTTAATGTTTGGAATTTCTCTTCTGATCCACTGGTCTGTGGGTCTGTTTTTCTGCCAATACCAAATTGTCTTGATTACTGTGGCTTTGTAGTAGAGCTTGAAGTCAGGGAGTGTAATTCTCCCTGTTTATTCCTCATTCTCAGGATTGCTTTGGCTATTCGGGGTCTTTTGTGGTTCCATATGAATTTTAGAATTATTTGTTCAAGTTCATCGAAGAACGCTGTTGGTAGTTTGATAGGGATTGTGTTGAATCTGTAGATTGCTTTAGGTACTATAGCCATTTTGACAATATTTATTCTTTCTAGCCAAGAGCATGGGATGAATTTCCATTTGTTAGTGTCCTCTTTAATTTCTCCTAGGAGTGTCTTATAGTTTTCAGAGTACAGGTCTTTACTTCCTTAATTAGGTTTATTCCTAGGTATTTTATTCTTTTTGATGCAATTGTGAATGGAATTATTTTTCTGAATTCTCTTTCTGTTAGTTCATCATTAGTGTATAGGACAGCAACAGATTTCTGTGTGTTAATTTTGTATCCTGCAACTTTGCTGAATTCAGATATTAGTTCTAGTAGTTTTGGAGTGGAGTCTTTAGGGTTTTTTATGTACAATATCATGTCATCTGCAAATAGTGACAATTTGACTTCTTCTTTACCAATCTGGATGCCTTGTATGTCTTTGTTTTGTCTGATTGCCGTGGCTAGGACCTCCAGTACTATGTTGAATAACAGTGGAGAGAGTGGGCATCCCTGTCTTGTCCCCGATCTTAGATGAAAAGCTTTCAGCTTCTCGCTGTTAAGTATGATGTTAGCTGTGCGTTTGTCATATATAGCCTTTATGTTGTTGAGGTACTTGGCCTCTATACCCATTTTGTTGAGAGTTTTAATCATGAATGGATGCTGAATTTTGTCTAATCCTTTTTCAGCATCTATGGAGATGATCATGTGGGTTTTGTTCTGCTTTTTGTTGATTTGGTGGATGATGATGGATTTTCAAATGTTGTACCATCCTTGCATCCCTGGGATGAATCCCACTTGATCATGATGTATGATCCTCTTGATGTATTTTTGAATTTGGTTTGCTAATATTTTGTTGAGTATTTTTGCATCTATGTTCATCAGGGATATTGGTCTGTAATTTTCTCTTTTGGTGAGATCTTTGCCCACATTTGGTATTAGAGTGATAGTGGCTTCATAGAATGAGTTTGTAAGTATTCCCTCCTCTTCTATTTTTTGGAAAACTTTAAGGAGAATGGGTGTTATTTCTTCTCTATATGTCTGGTAGAATTCAGAGGTGAATCCATCAGGTCCAGGGGTTTTGTTCTTGGGTAGTTTTTTGATTACCGCTTTAATTTTGTTGCTGGTGATTGGTCTGTTTAGTTTTTCTGTTTCTTGCTTGGTCAGTCTTGGAAGGTTGTATTTTTCTAAGACGTTGTCCATTTCTCCTAGGTTTTTCTGCTGGTTAGCATATAGATTCTCAATAGTATTCTCTTATAATTCTTTGTATTTCTGTGGGGTCTGTCGTTATTTTTCCTTTCTCATTTCTGATTCTGTTTATGTGTGTAGATTCTCTTTTTCTCTTAGTGATTCTGGCTAAGGGTTTATCTATTTTGTTTATTTTTTCAAAGAACCAACTCTTGTTTTCATTGATTTTTTCACTATAAATGTTATCCTACTGCCTCTGGCCTTTAAGATTTCTGCTGAAAAATTGGCTGATTGTATTACTGAGAATCCCTTGCATATGGAAAATTGCATTTCTCTTGCTGCTTTCAAGACTGTTTGTCTTTCAACAGTTTGTTTATATTGTGTTTCATTGTTGGGGGGTCTCTGAGTTTATTCTGTTTTGTTTTCTTTGAATTTTTTGATTTATAAATTCATGTATCTTATGTGATTTTGGAAGCTTATAGCCATTATTTCTTCAATTTCTCTATACCTTTTTCTCTTCTACTTTTGGGACTCCCATAATGGCATGTTAGTCCTCTCAAGAGTGTTCCTCAAATCCCTTAGGCTCTTGTCACTTCTCTACAGTCTTTATGTTCTTCAGCCTCAATAATTTCAGTTGTCCTATATTCAAGTTTACTGACTCTTTTTTATTCCTACTCAAATCCATAGTTAAATCTCTCTAGGGTTAAATGAATTTTTCATTTTAATTATTATACTTTTGAGCTCTAGAATTTTTTTTATAAATTATTGATATTTTCATTTTCATTCTTTTTTGTTTTCTTGGTTTTCTCTAGTTCTTCGTCCATGTTTTCCTTTAGCTCTTTGAGTATATTTAAGACAATTGTCAAGTCTTTATCTTGTAAGTCTGATGCCTTTGCTTCTTTCAGGATGGTTTCTGCCACTGTAATATTTTTCCTTTGAATAGGTCATGATTTCCCATGTCTTTGTTGAAAATTGGGCATTTGAGAACACAGCCACCTCTCCCAGTCACTGCAAGCTGGCTCTTTGCTGGGCAGTCCTTCCTAAGTGGCTAAGCAGGCTCTGAGCCTTGGGATCAGCCTGAGGTGAAGGCTTAAGGTATTCCCAGGTCTTTGCTGAGTATGTATCTTGTTTGGGCCTGAGTGTGGCTTTTCTGCTTTCCTTATATACATAGTGGTTTTTAAATGTCTTAATTTCCCAAAGAGTCTCACCCTAGATTTTCCTCTGAGTCTCAGATGGTCTGTTGTACGTTTTTACCTGTAATCTTTGCCCAGGCGTCTATAGCTCTTAGCCTCCCCAGGTCGTGCTTGCTCTCTCAGTGCCTAAATTTCAGGGTAGGTGAAACAGACTAGTTCTTCAGGCAACCCCCAGACGACTTAGAACATTGAAAATAAAGTCTGCTGTGCTCCATGTGGTTTGAGAGAAGGAATTGGGAACTGGGCAGCTTCCTCCAGACCAGGACTGCCCCGTGCCCAGGAAGGGGCTAGGCAAGGGCAACCAGATCACCATGAAATTTCCTACTGTTTTGAATGTAGCTTTTTCTTGATTTGGCATTTGCCTGGTTGCTCTGTAACCTTGTCTATTTTCTCAGAGTTCCTGTTAGATTATTTTAACCAATTTTTGCTTGCTTTTGATATTTCCTTTGGGAAATGAGGGCTTAGAGTTTCATAGTCTGCTATTTTGCTGACATCACCCCATAGGCATGAGTTTTTAGGAATCATGCTAGAACTTATCAAAATGACCATTTTCTCCCCTAAATAAATGACCTTAAGAGATTATATATACAATTACTAAATGAATTTTGTAATACCTTTCACCTTCAGAGCCTATTTCATATCATTGTTAGTCTTCAGCGTGGCAAACTCTCCTCCTTTTGAGGCCAGATTTGATTTTGAGGAATAATAATTTGTTTGATAAATAAAATGAGTAAATTATACACTACAATTTTGGGTACATAATTTTTCCTTACTGTAACGAGATAATTCTACCATAGGCACAGAAAAGATTTTGAGCAATGATATGCAAATAATGAAGGCATGACTGTATAGGCTTCCTAAGTGATTACTTTAGGCGTTATAGTTAACTGATACCTAATTTCTGGTATGGTGAAGTCTATTTTAAAATATCACTTTATATTCATGTAATATCTATCTATTGATGGAAATTTTTAAATGTGCAGGTAGATCCTTGTCAGAAGTCGGTGCAGATCTGTCTTTAATGGCACAAGTGACTGCAAGATAACCAAGATTTTTCTTTGAGGTGGAATCATCCAGGGTCTGTCTTACCTTTAATTCTATGACAGCAACCTGTGGCACGATAACTATATCCTTCTACAAATTTCACTTTTTCCTGTGTTTATACATATATAGCTTTCATCTGTAGTACATTTCAATTCAGTTGAATACCACATTTAACCAGGTTAGGTTCATAAACTAGTGAAACCCTTTCAATACTGTTCAGAAATTATAAATTCACTTTCATATAAATGTTTATGAAGTTCTGAAAAATAACTTTGGGATCTTGTATGAAGGAAAAAGAACCTGTGTGGAGAACTAGTAAGAAATGCAGATGATTATTTGTCAAATGTAATAATGGCTAAAAGTTACATTGAAGAGAAAAAAAATGACTTGGATGCAGCTATGAAGATAGCAAGAGAGTTAAAGTCAGCACCTTCTCTAAGGACCTACTGTGACTTGAATCAGGTAATTTAATTGTTCACCATGTGAATTATTTCTGAGGTAGATTATTTTACATGCATTGGAATGTGATACTTAAGACTTAACAAGAAGTATTTGTTTTCCAGATTGTCTAACTAGTATGAGTTGTTTGAATTTTAAGACAAACATTAATAAATTGGTTTAGCTTTTTATTTTTTATCACTTAGGGGAATGGTGCAGGTAAGGTCTTTATAACACTTGATCTGAGAGCAAGTAGGATGACAATGAGTTGAAAGTTGATGTTTCTAGAACACTTGAATAAAAAATGAGGACAAATAAGGGTAACAAACTAAATGGGACTCTATTTTCTTTTCATAAACAATTTAGGTATGATTGTCAACCCTTGACTTAAACACTTAATTCAGGATTCCACTCAGGTTTTTCTGCTTCTTTCTCTTACCTCCTCACATGTGCAGAGTAAGAGGTGAGGTGCTTCAGCTGTGTCCTTTCATCTAATCATGTGCCTTGTGGACAGAATTGGGTAAAAACTGAAATGTTTCTTATGAGACTCTTTGGCAGGACAAAGTTAACCAGCAATCCTCTTTGCTAATTCCTGCCTTGCTCCCTTAGGGTCTAGATCCTACGCTATTGTCTGAATCCTCAGGGCCTCATTTGCAATAAATAATCAGAGGTTTGAACTGAAGTAAGGTATAAAATAGAAATCATTGGTTTACGCTCCTCCAGATTCTGTAACTTTAAATGAAAGAAGAGTTTGCCACTATCTTACTTGGCGAAGGCTCCAACTGTAGTTTAAAAACAGTAACAGTCACTTCCTCTGTATTATATGTGAAGCATTCGGAGATGAAAAAAGTGATAAAGATTTAGTCTTCACCCTAGTTAGCCTCATTTAGGAAGATGAGGCAAAATAAAAGAAGGAAACATTTGAGGATAGCAACACAGGTGCACATTGAATTTGACCAGAGTTTTCTCTCATCACATAGTTATATACCACTAATCTTTTGTTGTTACCTGCTTAATCCCATCTCCAAAATATTTTAAATTTCTTCAGGGGAAAAAGTCATAAACACTTATTTGCATCCCTTCCTTTAAGTGCCTAAAATCAAACATTTGACCACATTAGTGAAATGCCTAAAAGATAGTTTTTCTTCTAAAATCTTACTCTGTTTTAACAATATTGATAAAAAAAAAAGAAAATTCACATCTGACTGACACTTCTTTTTTGATTCTAGATTATCCAGACTTTGAAGTTAACATTTGAGAGTGAATTGTTACAAGTTAACTCTCTAAAACTAAGGAACTCTCCCAAGTAAGTTATAATTCAGGAGAACATAACAATTAAGTATAAAATTGTATTAAAATCTAGATTTATTAAAATAACAAGCAATTATAAATTGAAAATTCAGGTCATAAATGTTTTCCAAATTAGCAGCCAAATTAAAATAAGGGTAATTTATGATAAATTAAAAGGTTAATTAAATGTTCTTTTAGAGTTTTTAATGTCAGCAACTGATTTTTATTTAGAGAAAGTAATAAATTATATTAGAACATTTACTTATATGCCAGTGTGTTATTTTAGGTTGAATATGAATTGCAGTGAGATCGTCTGTATGTTCAACAATGTGGGAAAGATTGAATTTGAGGACTCAACAAAGTAAGTATTTATAAGAATGGTAACATGTTACTGTCTGACAGGGTCTAAGAGACAAAAATTGATGTTGGTTGTGATTAAAAAGCTAAAAAATAAGATAGGACAAAAGTTTCTATCAGTTAAATTCTACATAAGGTATTTAAGAATTAGAAGACCTAGAAGGAATCAATATTCAATGATGTGCCTGTGAAAGTCATCTTTGAGGTTAATTTCAACCAGTCTCTATTAAACACTGATTTTATGCTAGGTACTGACACCTTAGATACTGAGATATATGTCAGAGAAGTTAGAAAAAAATAGTGGGTAACACATGTAAACAATAAAGTGCATAATTGCTATGATAGTAATATATGCAGAATTTAGTGGCAATGTAAAGGAAGGGAATGGTCAGTTTTTCTGGGGGTAACGGGATTTGGGAAGATTTTATTTTTTCTCATACATGAAAAATGACAATTAGAAAGGAGGACAAGATGGAGGTATAGTCATCTTAGCAAAAAGAAACGTATGGGCAGTGAGAAAACATGCTGCATTAAGGAATCTGCGTGTATAAGTTCATTTGGCAGAGGATATATAGAGGCTAAATTCCTAAAGGCTTTGTATGCTGTGCAGTGATGTTTGGACTTCATTTTCTAGACACATATTATCCAGTATGGTAACCACTAACCACATGTGGCCATTTAAATTTAAGCATAAATGAACTAAAACTAAATAAATTGAAAAATTCAATTCCTTAGTTGCACTAGCCATATTTTAAGTGCTCAGTAGCCACATATGGTTAGTGGCAACTGTATTGGACAGTACAGCACATTTCACTATGGTAGAAAGCACAGCTGTAGACAATAAAAAAAAGATTTTCATCATGAAAGTAAAAATAATTAGGTTACTTTATAAAAAGATAACTGACCATTTAAGGGATTATTTGGAAGAGTATGAGATTAGAGGCCAAAGGAACAGATGGATTTTTGTATCAAAAATGTCAGCAAATGATGAGAAACCAAACATAGGGAGTAGCCCTGGAGATCAGTAGATCTGACAAATGCTAGCAAATGAGAATTGATAAAACTTAATAGTTGAGCATGAGGAAAGGGGAAGCATCCTTAAAATCTGGCTTTAATTATTAAGTTGATGGATTGTGGTGTTACTCACCAAGATTGGGAATACAAGAAGAAAAATTGGGATGGGGGAGATAGTGGATATGTTGTTACTGTTGTTGACCAGTTATCTAGGGAGAAGTATCCAGAGGGCAGTTGGCTGTACGTGCTGAAACTGAAGAACAGGTCTTGGATTTAATTCTGGGTTCAGGTGTAGTCAGAATATAGATGGTTTAGAAAGCGTCCAAAAGAAAATAAGTTCATTCATTGTAGGTGATATGCCTTGGGGGGTCATCCATCCCCCAAGAAGCACCACATACATTAACCTTAGAGAGTGTCAGAGGCCAGCCCACAGGCTTGTAAGGTCAGAGACAAATGAGCAGATCCAGTCCAAATCAGGTAAACTCATCTAAGCCAAGTTCACAAAACTGGTAAATAGTAAGAATATTAACTTAAAGGGTAAATATAATAGTCACAGAGACACCTTATGTTGGCATTCTTTTCCAACATCTGGACAGAAATGAGAAGCCAAATTATCAGAAGTTGCTTTTTTGCAGTCTTGTTTAGAATAAAGGGGATAAGATTGATCAAATGGCTTGATAGCATTAGGCCTAGATAATCTACTGTGTTCCTTGCCACCACAGAGAAGACCTTGCCACAGGACTAGAGCTACCAGCCCTTTGTCTGCAGTCATCTTCTCCCAGAGTCTCCAAGATAGTCTTCCCCACACTTGTCTCTGTGGCATTACTTTTGTGCTTCTGTGGGTAATCATCATCCTTTCCAATTAGTACATTCTTTTGTATATTTTCATAACTTCAACAGGTCACTATCAAATGTTTCTAATATCAAAAGCTCTTCTGTATCTTTAAAATCAAAGCTTGTTTTGGTTTTAAATTTAACTCAGAGTAGTATTTTAAATTTTTGTTGGTTTTCAGGGAAGTATCACTGTAACCTGCCTGTATTGACTACAGGTACTAATTAAACAGTGGCTTTGCTGAGTGAGAGCAGATATTGAAGGACAGTACTCTGGAAAAATATTAAGTTTTAGGACAGGGAAAGAGTAACCTGCAAAAAACAAAACAAAAGTGAGAAGCAGCAGGTAGCAGGTAAAAGACAAACAGAAGGGAGTGGTGTTCTAGAAGTCACAGGAGAGGTTTATGAGACTGGAGTTGGTTGACAGTGTTAAATGTTTCAGTAAGGTCAAATAAGAGACGTTCTAAAAAGACATGTTTAGATTGCAAAGTTGTGCACGTATATGTATCCTCAGAAGGAGTTTGGATTCAACATGTATTTGATTTGACTTAGGTTGAGCATACCCTCTGTTGGAAAAAACAGATGTGTCATTGAATACAGTTGGCCTTGTTTTTCTTATTTCTAAAATGCTTCCTAAATGATCTATGATGAAGCTTAATCCACCATGGTTTGACTAAAATATAAGCTTTTTGAGACTCAATCTCATTTCTTTGCTAGAATTTCTATACTTGTAGATATGATATCCTGAATCTGTGTGTATATGTGAAGATAGAAAAATACGGAGTAAACTGCATAAATAATCAGTTGTGAATTAGTGACTACTGAATAATCATCCCAAAGGATTCAGACTAATGGTGCTTTTTAGCCTGGGTAGAGGTTTCAAATGATTTGCTCAGGGTTGTATCCTACACTGTTTCCTACACTGTTATAAAACTAAAGTAGGGATAATTTTTATTTTTAATGCAATAATACAGCTAAACTCTGAGATGTAAATTTAATATTTGGTTTAAATCGGCTGTTTGACTTTTTAATGGTCTACATATAAACCTTGTATAAAGGATGAAAATATAAATGAGAGATTTGTACATGTGAATTGAAAGAAGAAATAATCTTAACTTAAAATCAAACACCTAGGCCAAATCAAAATGACTTCCTTTGAAAATCTATATCCACTTTTTTTTAGGACCAGATTATTGTGACATGACCATCAAATTTCTTTTTCAGCTTCTTGTTGATTATACCTCTTGTTGACCTGTTGACCTTTTTAAGATCCTTGGGCTTGCTTGGGCTAGGAATGGGCAAAAGTTTCTTCCTGGGTAGTGGAAATGTTCTAAAATTAGATTGTGGTGATTAGTTGCACAACACTAAATTTAGTAAAAATGATTGAATTTTATGGTGTGGAAATTACACATCAATAAATTATTTTAAAAGTACCCCTGGGGCACCTATACAACTTTACCCCTTTGTATGTATCACAGTATTAACTGTCATGTGGAAAGGAAATGGTTTGATGGTGAATATTAAAAATTTATGAGAGGATTTAAAGTAGCCATATGCCTTTCTATTTTTAAACAGATGTGATCACCAAGAAAATGAAACTGGACAGAATGTTCAAAAGAAATATAATCACAAAAAGGAATTTTCTTCTCATGATACATACCCATCACCAAGGAAAAAAAAGGTTGACATGTCTGTCCTAACTAATGAAGCCCCAGCCCCTCCTCTGCAACTGGAAACAAGTAAAGTGCGTTTAGAAACCGAAGACTTCCAGCCACAGAAAGAGGTTGTTGCAGCATCCCTTAAAACCATCTCTGCTTTACCTCAGATGGCCTCTAGCCCTGATGTGATAATTGAAGAAATTATTGAAGAAAACCTGGAAAGTAAGTAAAAAATACAAAAGCTAGTAAACATATTATATCTGTAATTTGAAACAAACGCATTACCTGTCCCTGTGGTTAACAAACATATGGCTATTTCCTTACCCTTCATTATGAGTTAACACTTGCCAGTTCCATGCCCCTACTTTCTTACACATTGTAGGGTACTTTTGAAGTAGAGAGAATCTTTTTTAATTAAGGTATCATTGATACACAATCTTATGAAGGTTTCACATGAGCAACATTATGGTCACTAGACTATCCCATTATCAATTCCCCACCACATACCCCATTATAGTCACTGTCCATCAGCACAGTAAGATGCTATACAGTCACTACTTGTCTTCCCTGTGTTATACTGCCTTCCCTGTGTCCCCCCATATTATGTGTGCTAATCATAAAACTAAAGTAGGGATAATTTTTATTTTTAATGCAATAATACAGCTAAACTCTGAGATGTAAATTTAATATTTGGTTTAAATTGGCTGTTTGACTTTTTAATGGTCTACATATAAACCTTGTATAAAGGATGAAAATATAAATGAGCGATTTGTACATGTGATCTCATGAATTCATCCTTAAATTTAAGAACAGCCTCTCTTAAATCTTAGTTCATTTTATAACAGATTATACCTCAGAACAATTCTGAATGTAATTGCATCTATTTTGTAACATTTAAATGTAATTGATTAGATTTCCAGTGTTGTTTTTTTTTCTGCATTGACATGAGGGTGAGATACTACCAAGTGTAGTCATACTACCATCTTTTTCACAACCATTCCTGCTTTGGTACTCTTCTCCCCAACCTGTTTCATTGTCGATTCTTCAGAATGACATTTCTGATACAGAAAAAGGACATACTGTTTTTTCTTGTTTCTACTGCATTATCATTGATATCTCAGTGAGTTGAGACACCTATTATGACTTCACTTTCTGACAAGGGGTCTTGCCATTCCATTATTTTCCCAACTGAAGTAGAGCTTTTTAAACAATAGTATGCCATTTTCAATGTAATAAAATCAGTACAGTTGCCTTTATTTTTTATTTTGATGAAGCTTACTTCACTTATCTTGTGACATACATAGCTATCTAAAAAAGCCTCTTCAGAAAAAATCTTCTGTTCCTTTTGGACCAAAAGGAGGTATTTTAACAACTCTGAACTTGATGTTGTAGAGTTTCCTGTTTGTATAGTAATTCTTTTTTTTTATTAAGCTATTATTGATATACACTCTTATGAAGGTTTCACATGAAAAAACAATGTGGTTACTGCATTTACCCATATTATCTAGTCCCCACCCATACCCCAATGCAGTCACTGTCCTTCAGTGTAGTAAGATGCTACAGATTCACTATTTGCCTTCTCTGTGCTACACTGTTTTCCCTGTGACCCCCCCACACCATGTGTACTAAACATAATACCCCTCAATCCCCTTCTCCCCCCTCATCACCTACCCTCCCACACCCCTCCTTTTTCATAACCACGAGTTCCTTCTTGGAGTCTCTGAGCCTGCTGATATTTTGTTCCTTCAGTTTTGCTTATACTCCACAAATGAGGGAAATCATTTGGCACTTCTCTTTCTCCACCTGGCTTATTTCACTGAACATAATATCCTCCAGCTCCATCCATGTTGTTGCAAATGGTAGGATTTGTTTCTTTCTTATGGCTGAATAGTATTCCATTGTGTACATGTAGCACCTCTTCTTTTTTTTTTCTTTATTTACAATTTATTTTGGTACCATTAACCTACAATTACATGTGCAATATTATGGTGATTAAACTACCCCCTTCATGAGGTCCCCCCCATCAACCCCATTACAGTCACTACCCATCAGCGTAGTGAGATGCTATAGAGTCACTACTTGTCTTCTCTGAGTTGTACAGCCCTCCCCGTGCCCCCGCTACCTTACGTCTGCTAATCGTCATACCCCTTTTACCCTTTTATCCCTCCCTTTGGGCCCACCCCCCCCAGTCCCTTTCCCTTTGGTAACTATTAGTCCGTTCTTGGGTTCTGTGAGTCTGCTGCTGTTTTGTTCCTTCAGTTTTTTTCTTTGTTCTTATACTCCACATATGAGTGAAATCATTTGATACTTGTCTTTTTTGGCTTGGCTTATTTCACTGAGCATAATACCTTCGAACTCCATCCATATTGTTGCAAATGGTAGGATTTGTTTTCTTCTTATGGCTAATAATATTCCATTGTGTATATGTACCACATCTTAATCCATTCATCTGCTGATGGACACTTAAATTGCTTCCATTTCTTGGCTATTGTAAATAGTGCTGCAATAAACATAGGGGTGCATCTGTCTTTTTGAAACTGGGCTGCTGCATTCTTAGGGTAAATTCCTAGGAGTGGGATTCCTGGGTCAAATGGTATTTCTATTTTGAGTTTTTTGAGGAACCTCCATACTGCTTTCCACAATGGTTGAACTAAATTTCATTCCCACCAGCAGTGTAGGACAGTTCCCTTTTCTCCACATCCTCGCCAACATTTGTTGTTGTTTGTGTTTTGGATGTTGGCCATCCTCACTGGTGTGAGGTGATATCTCATTGTGGTTTTAATCTGCATTTCTCTGATGACCAGCGATGTGGAGCATCTTCTCATGTGCCTGTTGACCATCTGAATTTCTTCTTTAGAGAAGTGTCTATTCATGTCCTCTGCCCATTTCTTAATTGGATTTTTTGCTTTTTGTTTGTTAAGGTGCGTAAGTTCTTTATATATTTTGGATGTCAACCCTTTATCAGATGCATCATTTATGAATATATTTTCCCATACGGTAGGATGTCTTTTTGTTCTACTGATGGTGTCCTTTGCTGTACAGAAGCTTTTCAGCTTGATATAGTCCCACTTGTTCATTTTTGCTTTTGTTTCCCTTGCCTGGGGGATATGTTCATGAAGAAGTCCCTCATGTTTATGTCCAAGAGATTTTTGCCTATGTTTTTTTCTAAGAGTTTTATGGTTTAATGACTTACATTCAGGTCTTTGATCCACCTTGAGTTTACCTTTGTGTATGGGGCTAGACAGTAGTCCAGTTTCATTCTCTTACATGTAGCTGTCCAGTTTTTCAAACACCAGCTGCTGAAGAGTCTGTCACCTCCCCATTGTATATCCAAGGCTCCTTTATCAAATATTAATTGGCTGTAAATGTTTGGGTTAATGTTTGGATTTTCTATTCTGTTCCACTGGTCTGTGGGTCTTTTTTTGTGCCAGTACCAAATTGTCTTGATTACTGTGGCTTTGTAGTAGAGCTTGAAGTCAGGGAGCGTAATTCCCCCTGTTTGATTCCTCTTTCTCAGAATTGCTTTGGCTATTCGGGGTCTTTTCTGGTTCCATATGAATTTTTGAGTTATTTGTTCGAGTTCATTGAAGAAAGCTGTTGGTAGTTTGATAGGGATTGCTTTGAATCTGTAGATTGCTTTAGGTAGTATAGCCATTTTGACAATATTTATTCTTCCTAGCCAAGAGCATGGGAGGCATTTCCATTTGTTAGTGTCCTCTTTAATTTCTCCTAGGAGTGTCTTGTAGTTTTCAGAGTACAGGTCTTTCACTTCCTTGGTTAGGTTTATTCCTAGGTATTTTATTCTTTTAGATGCAATTGTGAATGGAATTGTTTTTCTGATTTCTCTTTCTGTTAGTTCATCATTAGTGTATAGGAATACAACAGATTTCTGTGTGTTAATTTTGTATCCTGCAACTTTGCTGAATTCAGATATTAGTTCTAGTAGTTTTGGAGTGGAGTCTTTAGAGTTTTTTATGTACAGTATCATGTCATCTGCAAATAGTGACAATTTGACTTCTTCTTTACCAATCTTGATGCCTTGTATATCTTTGTTTTGTCTGATTGCCGTGGCTGGGACCTCCAGTACTATGTTGAATAACAGTGGAGAGAGTGGGCATCCCTGTCGTGCTCCGGAACTTAGATGAAACGCTTTCAGCTTCTCACTGTTAAGTATGATGTTAGCTGTGGGTTTGTCATATATGGCCTTTATGATGTTGAGGTACTTGCCATCTATACCCATTTTGTTGAGAGTTTTAATCATGAATGGATGCTGAATTTTTTCAAATGCTTTTTCAGCATCTATGGTGATGATCATATGATTTTTGTCCTTCTTTTTGTTGATGTGGTGGATGATGTTGATGGATTTTCAAATGTTGTACCATCCTTGCATCCCTGGGATGAATCCCACTTGATCATGGTGTATGATCCTCTTGATGTATTTTTGAATTTGGTTTGCTAATATTTTGTTGAGTATTTTTGCATCTACATTCATCATGAATATAGGTCTGTAATTTTCTTTTTTGGTGAGGTCTTTGCCCGGTTTTGGTATTAGGGTGATGCTGGCTTCATAGAAAGAGTTTGGAAGTATTCCCTCCTCTTCTATTTTTTGGAAAACTTTAAGGAGAATGGGT
>JAQQAC010002067.1:17538974-17580408 GCA_029783875.1 Phataginus tricuspis | reverse complement strand
TGCACAGCCTTCACTGCATCCCACAGATTTTGCGGTGTTGAATTATTGTTGTCATTTGTCTCCATATATTGCTTGATCTCTGTTTATATTTGGTCATTGATCCATTGATTATTTAGGAGCATGTTGTGAAGCCTCCATGTGTTTGTGGGATTTTTTCATTTTCTTAGTGCAATTCATTTCTAGTTTCATACCTTTGTGGTCTAAGAAACTGATTGGTACAATTTCAGTCTTTTTCAATTTACCAAGGCTCTTTTTGTGGTCTAGTATACGATCTGTTCTTGAAAATGTTCCATGTACACTTGAGAAGAATGTGTATCCTGCAGCTTTTGGGTGTAGAGTTCTATAGATGTCTGTTAGGTCCATCTGTTCTAATGTGTTGTTCAGTGCCTCTGTCTCCTTATTTATTTTCTGTCTGGTTGATCTGTCCTTCAGAGTAAGTGGAGTGTTGGAGTCTCCTAGGAAGAATGCATTACATTCTATTTCCCCTTTTAATCCTGTTAGTATTTGTTTCACATATGTAGGTGTTCCAGTGTTGGGCATAGAGATATTTATAATGGTTATATCTTCTTGTTCGATTGGCCCTTTTATCATTATGTAATGTCCTTCTTTGTCTCTTTTGACTTTCTTTGTTTTGAAGTTTATTTTGTCTGATACAAGTACTGCAACTCCTGCTTTTTTCTCACTATTAGTTGCATGAAATATCTTTTTCCATCCCTTCACTTTTAGTGTGTTTATATCTTTGGGTTTAAAGTGAGTCTCTTGTAGGTAGCATATAGATGGGTCTTGCTTTTTTATCCTTTCAGTGATTCTGTGTCTTTTGATTAGTGCATTCAGTACATTTACATTTAGGGTGATTATCGATAGCTATGTACTTATTGCCATTGCTGGCTTTAGATTTGTGGTTACCAAAGGTTCAAGGTTAACTTCTTTACTATCTAAGAGCCTAACTTAATTCACTTAATATGCTATTACAAACACAACCTAAAGGTACCTTTTTTTCCTCTTTTTTCTTCCTCTTCCATGTATGTTATGAACCATATTCTGTACTCATTGTCTATCCCTTGATTGACTTTGGGAATAGTTGATTTAATTTTGCATTTGCTTAGTAATTAGTTGTTCTCCTTTCTTTACTGTGGTTTTATTACCTCTGGTGACAGCTATTAAACCTTAGGAACACTTCCATCTATAGCGCAGTCCCTCCAAAATACACTGTAGAGATGTTTTGTGGGAGGTAAATTCTCTCAGCTTTTGCTTATCTAGAAATTGTTTAATCCCTCCTTCACATTTAAATGATAATCTTGCTGGATAAAGTAGTCTTGGTTTAAGGCCCTTCTGCTTCATTGCATGAAATACATCATGCCACTCCCTTCTGGCCTGTAAGGTTTCTGCTGAAAAGTGTGATGGCAGCCTGATGGGCTTTCCTTTGTATGTGATCTTATTTCTCTCTCTGGCTGCTTTTAATAGTCTGTCCGTATTGTTGATCTTTGCCATTTTAATTAGTATATGTCTTGGTGTTGTCTTCTTTGTGTCCCTTGTGTTGGGAGATATGTGCACCTCCATGGCCTGAGAGACTATCTCCTTCCCCAGATTGGGGAAGTTTTCAGCAATTACCTCCTGAAAGACACTTTCTATCCCTTTTTCTCTCTCTTCTTCTTGTGGTACCCCTATAATGCGAATATTGTTCCGTTTGGATTGGTCATATAGTTCTCTCAATATTCTTTCATTCTTAGAGATCCTTTTTTCTCTCTGTGCCTCAGCTTCTTTGTATTCCTCTTCTATAGTTTTTATGTCATTTATCATCTCCTCCACTGTCTCTAATCTGTTTTTAATACCCTCCATTGTGTTCTTCAATGATTGGATCTCCTACCAGAGTTCATTCCTGAGTTCTTGAATATCTTTCTGCACCTCCATGAGCACGTTAATGATTTTTATTTTGAACTCCCATTCAGGAAGATTCATGAGGTCAATGTCATTTAAATCTCTGTCAGGAGTTGTATTCATAATTTTACTTTGAACCAGGTTCATTTGGCATTTCATATTTGTGTGTGGCGCCCTCTAGTGCCCGAAGCTCTACTCTCTGGAGCTGCTCAGCCCCTGAAGTGATGTCGGGAGTCTCAGGGGAGTGGTATTGGTGCCCTGGGGAGGAAAGAGCTGTTTCCAGCTTCCCCGCTGCTATGCCTGACTCCACTGCCTGAACCCGTGGGCCGAGCACACAGGTATAAGCCTCTGTGCTTTGCGTTTGTAGTTGCTGCAGACAGACCTTCCCTCTGGCTGTCCTAACACCAGGGTACGATTTGCCGGTTTGTGAGCCAGGTGGCACTGGCCAGGAGAAAGGTTCAGTAGGCAGCATATCATGGAGGGGGTGCTTGGAGCTGTGTAGCCAGCCAGGGAGCTGGAGCACCTGAAGAACGTGAAAACTCCCAACCTGCTGGGCAGAGTGCACCCAGACAATTTTGTCTACCTGTCCTTTCTCCTGAGCAGTAAGCTCTTTGCAATCCTTGCCCCTTTAGCAGCCCTCTTGCTAAAGGCTCCCTTGTTAGGAAGTCTCTCAGACTGGGACAAAAGAGCAGCCAGATATGGATCCCTGCTTTCCACAAGCAGTTGTAATCTCAGTCTCTCCAGGAATTCTGCCTGTCTTAGCTTTCCAACCCCCTAATCATGAGAGTACCACGCAAGCACCCTGAAATGTATGTTTGTGCTCCCAGAGCAAAACTCTGGCGTTAGGTATTCAGCAGTCCCAGGCCTCCACTCCATCCCCGCTCCGTTTCTCTTCCTCCCACCAGTATGCTGGGGTAGGGGAAGGGCTTGGGTCCCACAGGGCCACAGCTTTGGTACGTTACCCTGTTTCATGAGGTCTGCTCTTGTCTCCAGGTGTATGCAGTCTGGCGCTGTCCTCTTTCCTGTTGGTCTTTCAGGTGTAGTTGTATTAATTATATTTTCATATTATATGCGGTTTTAGGAGGAAGCCTCTGTCTCACCTCTCATGCCACCGTCTTGCACATCAATGAATCTTAATCCTGCATAGTAATTCTTATGTAGCATGGGGCAGTAAGTAAAATAAATTTTACTGAGATTAAAACTTTTAAAGTTTTGGCAGTTACTGGTTAAAATATTTCAAAAGTTTGTAATACTTCTCTCAGTTGTCTCCCTAGTTATATATATGTATTTCTTTACCCATCCTCAATATAGATGTTATTCTTTATTACCTATATCAGATAGTTAAAATAATCTGTTTGTTCAGCTTTTATCATCTGTCTATACTTGGCTGTCTCCAATTCCACTCCTCCTAGTCTTTGTTTTTAAACATTTTACAAGAAAAAAATATTTACGTTGTTCAAAATATACATATTAAAACTCCCTGTGAAACTTTTCCCTTTACCTATTCCCATTCCATTCAGTCCATCCCTCCCAGAGCTGCTTTGTGCATATATAAATAGATAAATGTGTCTGTTTTCCTCTTTTTTTGTTGTTGTTTTTACACAAAACATAACATACCATACACAGTGTTCTGTTCTTTTAATTCCTTTATTAACATTTAATCCTGGATATCTTTTCACGTCATGTAGCAACTCTTGGCTTAATTATTGCTTATATACAAAAAATTTCCGTCTTTTATTCTGCCCTATCTCTACCTCCACCACAACACACATCTCTTTCCCTAAATGTTGCTCAATATGTTGGCTTTGCCCAGACATAAATAAGAGTTGGGATTCAGAGTGGCTATGAGCTAATTATTAGTTCTTTGGGTATAGTATAGATTAAACAGAATTTTTTAGCTTATATTTGAAATCTTATAATCTGTGGGTTTCTGAATTCCAAATATGTTCATAAATATTAAACTCTGAAACTTTGTTGTAATACATAGTTATAGCATATTCTAACTTTAGAATCTAACTACCACATGAACTGCAATTCCACTTATTTAATGTATTTTGCAAGTAAAATGAAATATTTGCAATTCAGGTTGCTAACAAACTTACTGTTGGAAGTGGAATCTATTTGTTTTATCAGTCTAGTTAACATTTTGGGTTTGGATTCTTTTGTGGAGCCCGAGTATTCTAGAGTTTTCAATGCCACAAGATACTTTTAGAGGATATTACATTCATTTTTTGTGATTTTTTTTCCTCCTACCTTTGGGTTTATTAATGTGATTTAAATATTCTTTCCCAGGTTCTCCAGAGCTAGTTTTTGTAAGCCATGTAATACATCCTTGCCACTTCTACATTCGGAAGTATTCACAAATAAAAGATGCAATGGTATTGGAAAAGAAGGTGAATCAATTTTGCAATGAGAGTTTACACCTTGATCCTTCAGATATCTTGGAGCTAGGTAATGAAATTTTATTCCAAGCTCAAATGTCAAGTTTATTTAAATATTGCAATATTTGGGCATCCCACATAGACTTTTATAATACAAATTTGTTCTTTAAACAGAAGTTTTGAAATTATTGAACATAAGTTGAATTTTATTTAGGCAAGTTAGCTAAATATTGACTACTGAGTGAAATATGCACAAACACTCCATTATGGAGTGAGATGAATTATTTTTTATTTTTTAAATTTTATATTTATTGAACTATGGTTAATATATAATGATTAGAGTTATGGTTAGGGTTATATATATTTTAATGAAATTATATATATGTTAATGACACATATATATGTTGATGAAATGTTCACCATGATAAATGTAGTTACCATCTGTTACAGTACAAAGTTATTACAATAGTATTGACTATATTCCCTATGCTGTACCTTCATCCCTGTGACTAATTATTTTATAATTTGTACCTCTTTATCCCCTTTACCTATTTTGCTCACTGCCCCCCCACCCCTTTTCCCTATGGCAACCACCAATCTGTTCTCCGTGTTTATGAGTCTGTTTCTGTTTTGTTAGTTAGTTTGTTTGTTTTTTAGGTTCCACATATAAGTGAAATCATATGATACTTGTCTTTGTCTGACACACTTCACTAAGCATAGTGCCCTTTGGGTCCATCCATTTTGTTACAAATGGCAAGATTTTGTTCTTTTTTATGGCTGAGTAATATTCCATTGTTTATATGTAGCACACCTTCAGCCATTCATCTACTTTGAACACTTAGGAGGTTGCTTTCATATTTTGGCTATTGCAGATAATGCTGCAGTAAACATAGGAGTATGTGTATCTTTTCACACAGGGATTTTATTTTCTTTGGATATAGTCCCAGAAGTGTAATTGCTGGGTTGTATGCCATTTCTCTTTTTAGTTTTTTGAGAAACCTCCAAATTGTTTTCCATAGTGGATACATCAATTTACATTCCAGCCAACTATATAATTGCTGCTTTTTCTCCACATCCTTGCCTCTTCTAAGGGAAAACTTACAGGGAAACTGTTCCTCTAAGATGAGTCCTCATATTGTAACTATTGTCCACATGTGAATGTTAAGGATGTCACTGAGCACTTAAATGAGGTACAGGATAATGGCATCCATTTCCTAGGGCCACACGGAGGGTAGTTGGTAAACTTAATCAGTCTATCTTAATTGTAAGGGTACATGTAATTTGCCATAATCTAGGCTTTTGCTACAAATATTTCCCTTATAATACTGTTGACTGAGTTAGATTATACTCTGTAATAAGATGATGCTATGATTTGATTTATGAACAAAATGAGGAAAATTATCTAATAGCAATCAATACCTATATGTAACTAATTCCAAAAAGTATTAGCTTTTTAACCTTATATAGTAATTTTTTTAAGTATGATTAACTATTAGTCCATCTATGTAGCATAACAGAATATCAGAAGAGTGGAATCATCATATATTTTTGACAAAGATGAGTAATACTTTTAAACTTAAAACACATTCACATTATGAGAATCTAAGAGGAGGGAAGTATAGTACTAAACTCAATTTTTACGGCTACAAATCTCCAAAATGTAATACATATATTCAGAAAATATTCCAAGATAGCCAAAAGTCATCCTTTCTTTTTTAAGTTGATAATTTCAAGATAAATATATATGATTTAAATACTCATTTATATTTTGAGAAGTTGGTGATGAGATGTGATATGATGCTTTAGGAGAGTATCCTCTTGTTCCCTTTTCCTACTTGTTCTTTTTATTATAAAAAACAACGAATGGTTTCAACAGGCTTTTATCTGTCTCAAGAAAAAATGATTTAATAGCATATAGTTTAAAACTAAGAATATTGGTTATGTGGTATATTGGTTGTGTGGTGTAACATGAGAAAGGGTTCATAACAATCTGAAGGCCAAACAGATGTTTTGGTAGAACTTAAAAGGCTGCCCTGATGGTGTCTCTCAATTATCCTAACTTTTTTAACATGTACAGAGGGAATCACGTGGCATCCCTGTGTATATAATCGGTGATCACATCTTGACACGCCTCCCTCTGATCTGTGGCTTAGTCGTTAAGAGGGTGGGTTCTAAGACTGCCTGGCTCTTCCACCTCTTCTGATTACCACGGGTCTTAGGCTGGGTCTTCAGCCTCTCTTTGTCTAGTTTCCTGATCTATGCAGTGATAGCATCGTTTCCATTGGGTTGTTGTAAGGAGTTAGTAAATTCATACATAAAATACTGAGAACATTGTTGAGCTCATAGTAAGCATTCAAATTCAGGCCTCTTTCTTCCCTGATCCTTTTTTCCTGGTTATTTATTTGTAATTCATCTGATCCGTTTATAAGGTCTTCCTCTGCTACTAGGTCCTGGCTCATCTTTCCCTTTTCTGAACTCCACTGTGTATTTATTTTGGCATTTCACACTCTGCCTTTCATTGTTTCTTTACTCTCACTCCCCTTTATCATGAGAAGGTAATTGTTTTTTCCTTTATGCCGCCAATGTATTTTACAAATTTCAGTATGTATAGCTGTACGTGTGTGTGTGTATATGTACATGCAATGGAAGGTCTTTACTGTTGTGAGTACTGTGTATTATAATTTATTTACCTTTCTCTTTTCCTTTCTTGAGCTTCTTGATGGCAGGGTGGTCTCATTCATCTTCGTTACAGTTCATAAAACATAGGTCTTCACTACATGACTGCTAACTTAGTATTCTGTGTTTTCATCTCCCCAATTAGCTCATAAGTTTTTGTATAGCAGAAACTATTTTAATATACTACCTTTATTCTTCTCATAGCACTTGACATAGTACTATATCATAATAAATAAATGAATTAAGACTTCTTAGTGGTAGAACTAATGTATGTATCTGTATGTGTTCATAAATTAGAGCTTATTAGATATTTTTTGTCCATAAGCACTGATAATGATTTGTCTCCCTCATTATTTAGGTGCAAGAATATTTGTCAACAGTATTGAAAATGGAATGTGGTGTCGAGGAACTATCACTGAATTAATTCCAATAGAAAGTGAAAATATTAGAAAACTTTGTAATCCAACCAAATTCCCAGTTCATGAAGTTGCACTAATACAGATATTCATGGTAGATTTTGGAAATTCTGAAGTCCTAATTGTTGCAGGGTATGCTGTTATTATGTGTTCCTGGCCTGCTAACATTTGTGATGGTGGGGTGGAGGAAGATACCAAAGAATAAAGGAAACTGGGAAAGGGTAGACAAGAGTAATTTATCATTCTTCACTTCTAGGCATATACTTGTTATTTTGCTGTAATATTTCTAAATTAGTAAGGTATCATTTATGAGTGTTAGCAGATGGGGAGCTTGGAAAGGACCTTTTTGATGTATCCAAACTTAACCACTCCTTCTTCGTTGCTTTAAGGCTGAGACTGATGCACAAAAATAGTTCTTTTAAGTGAGGTGTTAGAGTTAGCTGTGAGATGGTTGAGTACAGCTTTTAATCAGATTCTGTAATTTTATTAATGCATGTTAAAGTGGCATACTGTCTAACTTACTCTAGGTATTCAAAAATGTTTCCCTCATTCTTCTAGGAAAATAACCTGAAAGGTTTCTGTGGTAAGGGCTGGAATTAACTATAGCATGGCCACTGGTGTAATGGCCACAGCTCTGTAGACACATGGATTTCTACTTGGGGACATGATTACCTCCTTTAAACTGAATAGACATATGAAAGTTCAGAAAAAGTCAATTGAGATTTAATTCTGTAAATAGGAACAGTGTGCTTATAAAAACTAGATTAAATCTATAATATGGTTTGAGTATAAAAGTAAATATGAGTTAGAATATAACTTTCTAGAAGATTTAACTTAAGGAGTGTACCTTTTGAAATGCATACCTTTGATGGAGGAAAACAAGTTTGGATTTGAAGTATTATTTTCATAAATATTACTTGAATTCTTTCTAGAGTTGGTGATACCCATGTAAGATCAAAACACATGGCTGAGCAGCATATAGTACTAAATGACTTATGTCTGGTTCTAAGGAAGTCTGAACCATTTATGGAAGGGCTGCTAAAAAACATCCAGCCATTAGCACAGCCATGCTCATTGAAAGACATTGTTCCACAGACTTCAGTAAGTGAGCCTTAAATTATTTCTTCTCCAGGGGTTAAATATTCTAATTTTAGCGTACTGAGTATAGGTTCAAGGCACCAGTTCTGTTGGTAAATAGATTTTTCACTATAAAGTATATCTGGACCAATAAAAAAGGAAATGAACTTCAGTTTCCACAATTGAAAATTCTTAATGGGAAACTGAGTTGAATAAGCATGTATGGACATATTTATACGTGAAATATTCAAGTGAACTACTTAATTTGGAGTCAAATAAATATGGAGAGAGAAATAAATTTAAAATACAGTGTGGTGTATGCTTCTATACTTTTCTTCACTGTTTCCATGGCTCTTTATTACTCTACTTATAGCCTACACTGTATTTTGCTTTGTATTATTTATGAATATCTATTACCCAGCAAGACTGAAAACTCCTAGGAGACAGTATATGTGCATAAGAATATGCATTAAGCAGTTACATTATTACAAAGTCTGTAAAAAACAGGAATCTGTGCTTTGTTCATCAGCGTGTTCCCAGAGCTTAGCAGATCACGTAGTACACAGTAGGCATTCAAGGTATTTGAAACAACAAGAAATGAATAAAAAAGTAAAGAGAAACATGTAAGTATTAGCACTAGCGTTTTCTTCCAAATAGTAATATATTTTTTAATTATACTGTTTTTATTTTCTTTTCTGAGTAGGGTTTAGTTGTACACTCATAAAATCTTTAGAAAGGTGTTTATTTTTTGTTGTAAGGAATGTGTAGTTTTGACACTTTGAAGTTTACTTTAGGTATAATACTTAACATTTCAAAAATCAAAACTTTTTTCAGTGGTTTAATATTTTCCTTACTGTTTAAGAAGCATATACTTCATATATTGCTAGTTAAAGGTAACTAATTTAACTGATAATGATTATAAATAATCTTGATTCTATTGCATGGTTCCCATTATACTTTAAAAATTACCTTTTAAATTTTCATCTTTTAAGTGGGAAGTTCATATGCAATACTTACTTTAAAATCTGTAATCTTTGTGTAAATATTCAGAAGTGAAGCTAAATCTGAAGTGCAACAGCTTATAGAACTCCTTGAGGCTATGTTATAAAACCAAAGTATAATCCATATACAGTGTATGTATGTAAAGACTGTCCTTGGGTTTGTGGCTCCAGCTGCTGTTTAATGTCTGTGGTTGGTTCATTGGCTTTGCTCAAGTTTGCAGACTTTGGTTGATAGCTAAATCCAGAGCATTGTACCATTAGAGGTAATTATAATTACTGAGTATATTGGAATTTTACTTCTTCCACAGAATGAAGGCTGGGGAGAAGAAGCTAAGGTAGAATTTTTGAAAATGGTAAATAACAAAGCAGTTCTAATGAAAGTTTTTAGAGAAGAAAATGGTGTGCTTATTGTAGATCTTCAGAAACCACCAACAAATAAAATAAGCAGTGATATGCCTGTGTCTCTTAGAGATGCTTTAGTCTTTATGGAACTAGCAAGGTAGGTAACTTATTAAAACTTAAGTATTTTTTGAGATTATAGGTGTAAATTGGAATAACAGATTTTACCTTTAAAAACTGTGCACCCTAAAGTGAACCTCAACATAATCTAAGGTTAAAAATATTGCTGTCGGAGGTTTTTCAATAGTTGTCTGTGAAAACTGCATTCAGAAAATTCAACTTAAGGAAGTAGTTTCTATTTTGCATTACCTTAGTGTTTCTATTTGTAGATACTGAATATTTTTTAGACTCTTGATAACTTTTCTATTTGTAGATACTGAATTTTTTTTAGGCTCTTGACAACTTCCCAGGCAGTACCAGAGCATTTCAAGAATTTTAATTTAACAGTTCTTGACTTAAATTTTCTAACCTTTAGAATAAGTTTGTGATCACCACCTTATATTTAATGTATGAATCTAGAATCTCCTCGTCTCTAATGGGCAAAATAAGATAACTGACCGTAACAGATAGTGGGTGATACCAACTTTCTGTCCTGAGTAATGAGATGACTCTGGAAGTGACCCAAGTGGGTTCCATTCTAGAAAAATAAAAGTAGATTCTTGGAGGAGGAAGGGGCCACAGAGACACTTCAGCTGGCCTTACTGAGTGCTACCATAGAGCATAGTTATCAATTCAACTGAAAGAGTAGAAACTGGAATCTGAGTAGAATGTAAAAACCCAGCTCAAAAATGTCCCAGCACAAATTTGAAGGTTAGTTATTGAGTTTGGGGAGCAGATATCTTATTTAACCTTGTTTGATGTTTGGAAACAATACCAAGAAATGTTATTCTAGAAGAGAGAAGGAAGGGCAATACTCCTGGTAAATAATTGTATGTACAGTCCTTTCTTCAGGCCAAGTCACTTAGAAAAGAAAGGTTTTTAAAAAATGGGTCTTGCTTATACAATTAATTGTGCTTTTAATTAGGTTTAGGTCACAATCACCAAGAAATCACCTGGAAAAAAGTACAGCTCTCCACTATCATCCACCTATTTTCCCTCAAGAAATGACAGAAGTTTCAGTTATGGTTTGTCATATAAATAGTCCTACTGATTTCTATGTTCAGTTGGTAAGTATATAGTATTCTTTTGAGACAAAGTGTTTTTCAGATTTTAAATAGAAATGTATAATGGAAATAAGTGCCCAATATAAATTTTAGAGCAAATAAACCACTATCAACCTTCCATAAATTTAAGTTTCTTAGTAGATACAATTTTAAATAAATTTATGTGATTCATATAACATTGAAGGAACTCATTATGCAAGATAGTGTAATATAGAGGGAAAGAACAGTGAAAAATACCTAATATATAAATGTTTCTTACCACCTTCCAATGTGATTGTGAAAGATACTTGTTTTCATTGTTTTAAATTTTATTAAGATTTGTTTTGTGGGCTAATATATGGTCTATCCTGAGGATGTTCCATATGCACCTGAGAAAAAAAATGTGTATTCTGCTGTTGGCCCGAGTGTTCTGTACATGTCTGTTAGGTCTAATTGGTTTGTAGTGTTGCTCAAGTAGCCTATTTTTTTCTTGATATTCTTTGTAGTTCTATCTATGAAAATGAGCACTTTTAAGTCTCAACTATTATTGTAGAACTGTCTTTCTCCAATTGTCAGTGTTCCCATCATATTTTGGAGGCTCTGATGTTTGGTGCCTCTTAATGGTAAATTGACCCTTCTGTCAATGTATAATGTCTTTCTTTCTTTCTTATTATATTATCTGACTTAAAGTCTATTTTGTCTGATAATAGCATAGCTACCCCAGCTCTCTTTTGGTTACTGTTTGCATGGAATATCTTTTCCATTCACTTTAAACCTGTGTGTATCTTTTGATCTAAAGTGAGTACTTAGCATACAACTGAGCTATTTTTTTTATTAAGGTACCATTGATACACACTCCCACGAAGGCCTCACATGGAAAAACAATGTGGTCACCACATTCACCCACACCACCAAGCCCCCACCCATACCCCAATGCAGTCACCGTCGTTGTGTGTAGAAAGATGCCACAGATTCACTATTATCTTCTCTGTGCTACACTGTTTTCTCCATGATCCCCACACCATGTGTACTAAACAAAATACCCCTCAATCCCCATCTCCCACCCTCCCCACCCACCCTCCCACACCCTCCCCTTTGATAACCACTAGTTCCTTCTTGCAGTCTCTGAGTCTGCTTTGTTCCTTCAGTTTTGCCTCGTTGTTATACTCCACAAATGAGGGAAATCATTTGGCACTTGTCTTTCTCCACCTGGCTTATTTCACTGAGAACAATATCCTCCAGCTCCATCCATGCTGTTGCAAATGGTAGGATTTGTTCTCTCTTATGGCTGAATAGTATTCTATTGTGTATATGTACCACCTCTTCTTTATCCATTCATCTACTGATGGATATGAAAGGTTGCTTTCATATCTTGGCTATTGTAAAAAGTGCTGCAGTAAACATAAGGGTGCATATATCTTTTTGAATCTGAGAAGTTGTATTCTTTGGGTAAATTCTAAGGAGTGGGATTCTGGGTCAAATGGTTTTTCTATTTTTAGTTTTTTGAGTAACCTCCATATTGCTTTCCACAATGGTTGAACTAGCTTACATTCCCACCAGCAGTGCAGGAGGGTTCCTTTCTCCGCATCCTCACCAGCTTTTGTCGTTCTTAGTCTTTTGGATGCTGGCCATCCTTACTGCTGTGAGGTGATTAATTTGCATTTCCCTCATGATTAGTGATGTGGAGCATCTTTTCATGTGTCTGTTGGCCATCTGAATTTCTTCTTTGGAGAACTGTCTCTTCATATCCTCTGCCCACTTTTTAATTGGGTTATTTGCTTTTTGGGTGTTGAGGCGTGTAAGTTCTTTATATATTTTGGATGTTAACCCCTTGCTGGGTATGTCATTTACAAATATATTCTCCCATACTGTAGGACGCCTTTTTATTCTGTTGATGGTGTCCTTTGCCGTACAGAAACTTTTTAGTTTGATGTAGTCCCATGAGTTCATTTTTGCTTTTGTTTCCCTTGCTCAAGGAGATGCGTACAGGAAGAAGTTGCTCATGCTTATATTCGGGAGATTTTTGCCTGTGTTTTTTTCTAAAAGTTTTATAGTTTCATGACTTACATTCAGGTCCTTGATCCATTTCTAGTTTACTTTTATATGTGGGGTTAAACAATAATCGTTTCATTCTCTTGCATGTAGCTGCCCAGTTTTGCCAACACCAGCTGTTGAAGAGGCTGTCATTTCCCCATTGTATGTCTATGGCTCCTTTATCATATATTAATTGACCATATATGGTTGGGTTTATATCAGGGCTCTGTAGTCTGTTCTATTGGTCTATGAGTCTGTTCTTGTGCCAGTACCAAATTGTCCTGAGTACTGTGGCTTTGTAGTAGAGCTTGAAGTTGGGGAGCCTATTCTCCCAGCTTTATTCTTCCTTCTCAGGATTTCTTTGGCTATTTGGAGTCTTTTTTGGTTCCATATGAATTTTAGAATGATTTTCTCTAGTTGGTTGAAGAATGCTGTTGGTATTTTGATAGGAATTGCATTGAATCTGTTGATTGCTTTAGGCAGGATGGCCATTTTGACAATTTTAATTCTTCCTATCCATGAGCACAGGATGTGTTTCCACAATTGGGCTATTTATAAAATCCATTCTTCTAATCTTTGCCTTTGCATTGGAGAGTTTAATCCATTTAAAGTAATTACTGATATGAAGGCTTATCTTACAGCTTTCTTGTCTCAATCCTATATTACTGCCCTCTTCTGTGTTCAGTTGATTTTTTTGTATGTAATGTATTTTTTTATCTTTAAAAAAATTGTCATAAAAAACACATAATGAAATTTATCTTCTTAACTGTTTTTGAATGTATAGTTTAGTAGTGTTAACTATACTCACATTATGCAACAGATCCCTAGAACTTTTTCATCTTGCAAAACTGAAACTCTACCCCTGAACTCCCCATTTCCCACTGCCACCTGGCACTGACAAACACTATTCTTTCTTTTTCTATGAATTTGACTTCTATGCGTTATTTAAAACCTGTAGAAAATAAAAGTGGAGTTACAAACCGAAATTAAAATAATACTAGCTTTCATATTTGTCCATGTTCTTACCTAAACCACAAATCTGTATATCTACATGTGGTTCTGATTACACTCTAGCATCCTTTCATTGCCACCTGAATGACTCACTTTTAGCATTTCTTACAGAGCAGGTGTAGTGGTAGTGAATTCCCTCCTCTTGTTTATTTAATGAATTTCCCCCTCATTTTTGAAGGGTAGTTTTGTGGATCTGTAGTTCTCAGGTGATAGTTTCTCATTCAGCACTTTAACAGTATCTTCCCATTGTCTTCTGGCCTTCAAGGTTTCTGATGAGAAATCAACTAATAATCTTATTGATCCCTTGCACATGACAAGTTGCTTCTCCTGTTGCTTTCAAGATTCTCTTTGTCTTAGGCTATTGGAAGGTTGATTATAATGAATATCAGTGTGGCTCTCTTTGGGTTTATCCTACTTGGTGTTTGTTGAGTGTATTAGCTTTCTAGAGCTGCTGTAAGATACCACAAACTGGATAGCTTAAACAAAAGAAATTTATTGAAATATCTCACAGTTCTGCTGGAGTCTAGAAGTCTAAAATCAAGGTGTTGGCAGGGTTTGCTTCATCTGAGGGCTGAAAGGGAAGATCTGTTCCATGTCTCTCCCCTAGATTTTGGCAGTGTTTATCACTCATTGGCTTTTGTTGAATCATCCCAATCTCTTCTTCCTTCTTCATATGGCATTCTCTCTGTATTTTCTGTTACAAAAATATTTAACATATTTTTTTAGGAGGACACAGTTTAATCTATAACAGACCACCCTCTGCTTTATCAAAAATTCATGTTCTTCCCACATGTAAAGTACATTCATCCCATTCCAACGTTCTAAAAAGTCTTAATTATTCTAGCATCAATTCTTTAAGTCCAAAATTTCATATAAATATCAATTCAAAGTCCCAAATCTCATCAGGTATAGGTAAGACTTGGGTATCACTCAGGCTGGCTGGAACAAAATTCCTCTTCATTTCTGTATCCATGAGACTGAACAGCAAACCCAAAACCTAGTAGGGCAAATTCCATTAGATTCTTAATGACTTGAGAATAAATCTGATTGACTGGATGATCTATCCTCCAGTCTTACTGAGGTGGTGGGCCTGTCCCATCAGCCCTGGCAGCTGCCTCACCTGCTGGAATTAAGGGGTTGTCCTTACCCTTTGGAACTCAGGAGGAGGCCTCATCTCATGGAACAGAGGAAGAGATGGCTCTGTCACTCAGGCCTGTGCTCCCTGGGCCCCTGTCTGAACACACCAAGCTCTGAATTGACTTCAGGTTCATTCTTCCATTTTTTTTTTAAAAGATAACACATATTTGTGACCAAGTAGCCTTGTTAGCTTGCTTCCTGCCTACAGCATTCCACAATTCCAACAGCCTTCCTTCATTTCCTCTCATCTCTGTCTCCCCTTAAGTTCAAGCTGGGAGTGTTTCTGCTGAGATGATTGATTGGATCCACATGTCACATGCCCATGATCTCTTGAGCAAACACAGTCCAGCTACACCATAGGTGTCCTCTCCAGAGCACATATTCTCATTTTATGCAGTAAGGACAGCCTGAGAATTTTCTGAGTCTTCAAGTTCTAGTTCCTTTATGTTTAAAATTTTCCCCTTCTGTTTATCCCTGTCCTCTCATATTTTAATATAAGCAGCAAGGAAAACCCAGTTGTGCCTTGAACTCTTTGCTTAGAGATCTCCTCAGCTAAGTATCCAAGTTCTTGTTTCCATCCAGCAGAACCCAATTCAGCCAAGTTCTCTACCACTTTATAGCAACAATTGCCTTTCCTCCAGTTTCCAGTAATGGTCTTCATTTCTGTCTGAGATCTCTCCAGAAGCACCTTTAACATCTGTATTTCTACCAATAGTCTTTTCAAGGCAATGTGTATGTTTTCATTTAAGCACTTCATAACTCTTCCTCCTCTACCAGTTACCCAGTTCCAAAGCCATTCCTACATTTTAGGTATTTGTTACAGCAACACCCTAATTCCCAGAACCAAAATCTGTATTCATTTCTTAGGGCTGCAGTAACAAAGTTCTACAAATTAAGTGGCTTAAACAAATTTATTGTCCCACAGTTCTGGAGTCTAGAAATGAGAGATGAAGGTATCCTTAGGGTAAATCCTTCTAAGGGCTGCGAGTGAGACTGTTCCATGCCTTCTCCTA
Source organism: Phataginus tricuspis (assembly GCA_029783875.1). Taxonomy (NCBI): domain Eukaryota; kingdom Metazoa; phylum Chordata; class Mammalia; order Pholidota; family Manidae; genus Phataginus; species Phataginus tricuspis. The sequence continues at coordinate 17,564,243 of JAQQAC010002067.1, read as the reverse complement.
GCTTCTGGTAGTTTAGCTGGAAATTTTTGGTGCCTCTGTGGTTTCTGCAGCATCACCCCAGTCTCTGCCTTCATCTTGATATGCATTTTCTTTTGTGTTTGTCTCTGTACCCTATTTTTCTCTCTTTAATAAGGACATCAGTCATACTGGATTAAGGCCTACCATAGTGATTTCATTTTAACTTGATTAACTCTGTAAAGACCCTTCCTCCAAATAGGATAACATTCTGAGCTACTGAGAGTTACAACTCCAACATATCTTTTTTGGTAGATATAATTCAAACCATAACATTGAGCTTCTTGGATTTGCAGATTCATATTTTTCATCAGTTAAGGGAGTTTTTGGCCATGTCTTCAAATAATCTATCTGCTCCTTCCTGTCTTTCTTTTCTTTCTGGGACTCCCATAATGCATATATATTGGTCTAATTAATGGTGTACCTTAGTCTCTGTTCAAGTCCTTTCTAGGCTCATTCCTGTCATTCTTTTTTCTTCTCCTCAAAGATTTCAGTTGCCCTATCTTCAAGTTCACTCGTTCTTTCTTATGCCTACTCACATCTGCTGTTGAACCTCTCTGTTGCATCTTTCACATCAGTAATTGCACTTTTCAGCCCAGAATGTCTGCTTGATTACTTTTTACAATTTCTCTATGTTGATATTTTCATTTTGGTCCTCTGTTGTTTTCCTGGTTTCTTCTAGCTCTTTTTTTCACTTAGCAGTTTGAAATATTTAATAGTTACAAAGTCTTTGTCTAGTAAATCCACTTTCTAGGCTTCCTCAGGGACTGCTTCTATTTTGTTCCTTTGAGCCACATTTTCCTATTTCTTTGTACACCTTCTAATTTTTTGTTGGAAATTGGGCATTTGACTATTATAATTTGGTAACTCTGAAAATCAGATCCCTGCCCACCAGGGTTTGCTGGATTTTTTTCAAGTGTGGAAAACTAGTAGACATTTTGAGATTTTTCCAAACTATCTTTTGCAAAGACTGTTACTCCTTGTGTATGACCACTGAAGTCTCTGATCCCTTAGGTTTTGTTCAGGAAATATTTTGACAGCAATTTCTCTGAATGCCATGAGCTTGATTAGGTGTTTGCTTGGCCCTCCTTTTACTTTAGACCTTCAACTGCTTTCCTGAGCTCTGACAAAGTTGGCTCATGTTGCTTCCCCCCCCCACCCCACCATGGTTTCTGTAAGGGAACAAGGGCTCAGAGCCTCCTAGTCTGCTATTTTGCTGTCATTCCTATGTTGAGTTTTTCAGTGTTCACTTTGGCTAACCTGTTAATGGAAGAATATGAATAATACCTACTTAGAAATACAGGTTTAGAAGATTTAAAGTAGTTTTTAAAGTAATTTAAATAATCAAGCATTTATCCTTGGTGTTTTTGGTTTGTTGGAGGAACTTTTTTTTTTTGGTACTATAAGAACTAAAGTAACCAGATATTCATATCTAGTTAAAAGAAAGGCCTAGCTTATTTAATAATGCAGTCATTTCACAAACCCTACTGAAATTATTGATTTAAAGAATTATCAATTTACTTTAAAACCATTAGATGGATAGTTGATGGGAAACTGGACATTCATATAATGTCAAAGTAGCACTACATGAATTAATTGGTGGCCATTAAAGGGAAAAACATAACTACAATAGAGGAATCAGAATCATCACTGCAATCCATAGGTGAATCTTAGCACATTCATAGTGAGTCAGTAATATGTCTCTTGATGTGTAGCAACCTGAATATACTTATGATGTATTCTGGCCAAAAAGGTTTGAATCCATCAAACCTGTAGATACAACTTTCAGCTTTGGGGAAATTCAGGGGACAGACCCCACTTAATGGAGGGCAGCTAAATAACAGCATGAAGACAACCACATAAATCCAGGAGATAAGGCATTCTGCAGAAAAATAGCAAATTCTCTTCAACAAGACAAGGTCATTTAAAAAAAATAGGATGGTACTAGATTATAAAAGACCTATTGAGATAATTGGATATAATGTATAGTCTATAATGGTATGGATCAGTTAGGGAAATCTAAACATTGGAAGTACTTGTAGGAATATTTACTGAAATAGGAAAAGAACTGATAGAAAATTCAGGGTATCAAATTTTGCAGGGTAACAGAAACATTGTATGGTATAGTTTTGCTTTTGGTAACATAGAAAAGTTTGTAAGAAAAAGATCTAGAAAGATACACATTTATGATTTCTGAAGGAATGTGATATTTTAAAAAGTTCTTATGTCTAGGTTAATTTTATGTACTTCTATAATAAAATGTTTCAGATATAAATTATATAACAGGACTTATGTCTAATTACAGTTATAACAGTTCATAATTTGATGAGCAGTGCCTGTAATACATGTGACATTTAAAATTAAGTTTTTTTTGAAACTACAGTGCTTTAATCCCTTTATTTCTTAGATAGAGAGCCTGGATTTTTTATTTCTATTGAAGACAATTGAGGAATTCTATAAGAGTGAAGATGGGGAAAATCTGGAAATCCTCTGTCCAGTTCAAGATCAAGCCTGTGTAGCTAAATTTGAAGATGGAGTTTGGTATCGAGCAAAAGTCATTGGTAGGAAATTGCATGCTATTTCTGTAGGGAAATGTCTTGCTTAAAACCATTTGACTTGGTACAAATTAAATCATGGAAGTAGTATTTTATTTTACCATTTTGTTCTATCACCCAGCTTTAGAAAGCTAGTGCTGTTGTTGGGAGATCAATCTTTGGGTCCTTAGATTTCAGTTGACCTGGAACCTAACAATTTTTTTGTTTTCTAATGTCTCCCTTGTTTAAACAGTTAAATAGTGCTAAACAACTTATACTTCACTCATCAAAGGCAAATACTTTTAATTCTTTCAGCTGTTTCTTTTGGTATTTACCCGTGTTTGTTTCTTCTAAATAATATGTAATACTTTGTTGATACTTTGGTCTTAGATATCATCTATTCTTATGCTAGATAAAAGTTTTAGATCTCCTAAAGCTCTTTTGTTTCCTCTTTACACCCCATAGTTGTTTCATAATTTTTAGTTAAATCCGCATTCTGTATATAAATATTTTCACTGCTAAGTCATTAAGTGTACTTTGTTTAGTTTATTTTCAGTTAATAATTACATCAATATTTCACTTTATTTTCTTTTAATTTATGGTTACATTTTCCTAATAGTTCAAAACAATTTTCCACATGTTCAGACTTTTCAGATAATGTTAATTTTTCTTTTTTTTAATGGTGAAAACATTCTGTTTTTGTTCCAATTTAAACTGCTTGTTCTTTAGACATATTGCACTTCTGTTATTCTGGGTATTTATTCCCCTCAGCAATCACTTCGTTGCTTTCCTGTATTGAATTTCTTGCTTTCTGGTCCCATGTTTAACTCTTCAGTTTATTCCATATTTTTGCGGAGCAGCTTCTTCTGATTGTTTCCTCAGAGAGAGAATGAATGGGAGGTAAATTTTGAGGCCTTCAGTGTCTCCTGACTCTAATTTCTTATGTGATCTGATAATTTGGGTAACAACTGCTCTTTAAATTCCATCTCATATCCATTTATTTTGTTTTAAACTGTTTTTCCATTCAGAGACTTGATAAGAGTCTAATGGCATTGGTACCATTGAGAATATCCTTCTAGCATGAAGATCCTAGTGGAAGTGTGACAGGTCACCTCACCTTCTCACTTTATACTTAGAGTAACACGTGTCTGCTCAATTGCTGCAGATGTCCACCACCCAAGGGCCTAAGTTATTTGAAGTGTCCTTTTAGTACCCTGCTTCCACTTCTGCCAGGGAACAGAGAATGTGTATACAAAATGTTTACCATTTTGAAATTATATATACTATATTAGTCTTAAACTTTGAAAATAATGGTAACAACTTTAGTAGCCCTCTACAAAGATGTGCTGAGAGAAGCTAAATTCATCTATATACTTTGAGTATTTTAAAAAAGATCAGGGTAATAGTCTTTATTCAAACTTTGATGTGTTTGAAACTTGCAGGGGTTTCATTGGTATTCTGTTAAATATAGAGCCTAGGCCGACATAGAAGCCTGTTTTCTGCTTATTCTTCACAGTATCCCCAAAACAAGATGTTTTAAAAATTTTGCAGATACTGTTGTATGAATGAATCTTTAGGTTGATTACTATATTTTTTTGCCTTGTTTGATCACCTTTGTTCACTAACAATAAACATTAAGTGCATACTTTGTAATTGGTACTTTGCAGAGTATTTTAAGGTGAATCCTCAAAAAAGTCTTATGAGATCTGATTCTGTTGGTAAATTTATTTTACAGATGAAATAGTGAGGTCTATTTGATGAGAAAAAGTAACTTGCTCAGGGTAATATCTTAGACATATTAATTAGATTGTTTAGAGTCACATTTAACTAACTGAGTTAAGTTCTAACCCAGTCAGACTCAAAGCCTAATTCTTTTAGGCTATACCACCTAGTATTTGATAGCTGTGTTGTTATCCTGATTTGGTCATCCTTTGGATATCTTAAAATTGTTATTTTCTCATTCACCAAGTCTGCACAACTATGCATTATGGTTAATTTTTTTTAATTTATATGTTAGGCATTTTTTTTTTACATTTTAAAAAATACTAACTTTGTTGGTCATAAAAGTATTCTAATCGAATTGACTATAGATCAGTCTAAATTTTGCTAGATAATTCTCTTCTTTCCAAGTTTGTGATTTCTGATTTCATAATTTTTGAAGGATTGCCTGGACATCGTGAAGTTGAAGTTAAATATGTGGACTTTGGCAACACTGCAAAAATAACACTTAAAGAAATGCGTAAAATAAAGGATGAGTTTCTGAATCCTCCAGAGAAGGTAATTTACTTATTATGAATTAATAGGAGTAGAATATTAGCACAAATATGAAAGTATTTTTAGAAGTCATTTGCACCATAAAAATGTAGTTAACTACCCTTTTTGCCTATAAATAATTTCTGATATATGGACCTTAGAAAAGAATTGCTGTAATTACTATTAAATAATATGTATATTTTAGTAAATAATCAATTGTATGCATGTGTGTATATGTGTATATATATTTGTGTCCTTATAAGTACTTACTAGTTTGCAGCTTTAAATATGCAATTTTGAAGTACATGTGTGGTAAGAGTATGATATATTATGTGAAAAAAGCTCACTACAGACTTTTACTGTGATCCCATTTATGTTTGAGTATATATAATGTGCAAGAGAAAGAGAGAAGTCTGAAAGAATAAGTAAAAAATGTATCCTCCTGGACTCCTACTCTCCAGAGATAAGTAAGGTTAAGGGGGCTTATTTTCTAATTCATATACTCCTATGGTATTTAAATTATTATTAAGCAATACTTTTTCATTTTAAAAATGGGTAAAATGTTAGAAAAACTTGAAAATATAAATGAGCAAAATGAGGTTAAGCACTCAGAATTATTCAATATTTTTGATGTATATGCTTCTAAGGTGAGTCTCCTTAGAAGTTACAGAATTAGATGTTTTTCTCATTTAATGGTGAATCGTTAGCATGTAATTATTTCCAGGGATGCTTGTTATTCCAGTATTTGAATGTGCAATAATTCATTCAGCCAAATGCTCTGTTGATTGCAGTTATAAAGTACTATTACAGACACCTTTGCACATTTGATTATTTTCTAAATATGTATTAAACTTAAGCACACAATTTAGTTTTGTATATTCATAAAGCTTTATTTTAATTCTAATTAGAAATTAAGTTTATTTTTCTTATGGTGCATTTTTGTGTGATGCAGGCAATTAAATGTAAGCTGGCCTATATTGAACCATGTATAAGGACAGTGCAGTGGTCCAAAAAAGCTAAAGAAAAATTTGAAGAAAAGACTCAAGATAAATTTATGACATGTTCAGTCATTAGTAAGCTATTTCCATTTTTATTTGTTGCTATGTAATCATACATAATTTTAAATAAGAATAACATTGTGTATCATTTGTAATATCTTAGAATAAATTCAGTGTGTCATCTTGGTCTTAATGAGTACTAGTGCAGGATACACAAGACCATGTTTACTTAGGGCTGATTTATGGGACTTCAGGGGTAGTTTTTACTATCTCCGTTGTTTTGCTTTTATCATACTTACCATTAAATGAGTATTAACCTGTTCACAATGGGGAAACTGAGGCTTAGAGATCAACTGCTTAGGGTTACATACCTAGAAATGATGACTTATCTGTGATAATTTATTCACTTTATTGATGCAAGAAATTGTCCTGAAGAACAGTTCTGTTGAAGAGGAATGTGATTATAGAAATTTTATTCTATAGAATTTATATCTTCCTTCTCTGATATGAACAGCAAATTAAGGCCTCTTAGTCCTTGAATAACCTCCACTGATTTTGAGCTGACTGTACCCTAGGTAATTCTGCTTCCCAACTTTCCTTTTGGTATTTAGTTCCCCCTTGAGTCTCCCCCTCCCATGAGCAAACCATCAAGACCTGACTCCTTGTGTTTCTTTCTTGACTCCCCCTTTTTCTGTCTCAATTTATTATTTGTTACTAGTAACATCCAAACACTAGTTGTTCCATAGTTATTAGCCTAGACAACTTGATTTAAGGAGTGCCAAAAGTCCCTGCTCAATCTAAAATATCTTCCACCATTAACCTGCACAATGATGACACTGAGAGTTTAAGACATTTATAATAAAATGAACTGCCATAGATGAGAATGGGATCCTCCCATTCATAGGCATTATTAACTTATAAAGCAAGGGATATTTACATTTTAATTAGGAGCAGAGCAGGGAAGATGGTGAAATTACAAAACATAGGGAAAGTTGGCCCTGTTGGAATAAAGAACGTTACATATTAGATGTCTGAAGCCAAAGAACTAAAGGGAACACAAGAGGCAGAAGATAAGGACATCAAAGTTTGTTGAGGATCAGCATTGCCTAGCATTTTATTTCTAGGTAATATATCTGATCCAATGAAAAGTAGTCAGGAATTATTATTAAGCTCTCCAAAAAAGCTTTCCAAAATAGGTTCTTATAAGTAGACAGTATAGGATGTTCTGTTGGTAATGGTTTATCTTTTACTTGGAATCATTATTCTAACTAGTAGCTACCAGCTACTAGTTTTTAGCTAGTAGTATAGAAGGTGTAGATATAAACTTATCTCAGTACTTTGACGTATGTTTCCTAAAGAAATTCCTCTCATTTATTCAGACACATAATGAGCAGGCTGTCTGCTATGTACCGTAAGTAAATAAGCACATGAGGTGTAAACTTTACACAGTAAGTTTAAGAAATAGATCTAATAAACATAACTAATTTGTTTCTAAAAGAAATTAAAAGTTATGTGGTTTGTCCTAAAAACAGAGGGATGGGAAAAATTCCAATCTCCAAGGTTCTAGATTGAGTTTTTGTTGTTTTAAACTTTCTGCCATTCTTATAAAAGCTACAAATCTTTGCAAATAGTCACTGACGTGAATTAAGTTTCAGTAATTTCTTTTGTCTTCTGGAACTTGATCAAATCCAAAAAAGTTTAAAAAAACAATATATGTCAATTTATATTTTTCTGAATCTCAAAGCTTTAACTGCTTTTGGTTCATTATAGAACAGCATACAATAACTTTAAAATAATAGTTTTAATTTGCATATGCTACATATAACATAAAAAGTCCATTTTTTTAAATTGCCTCATTTAGTATATTTTGCGACATAATTTATTTATTTCCTCAAACTAGTCTTACTGGTTTTACAGAAATTCTGGAAGATAATGTGCTCTTAGTTGAGCTTTTTGATTCTCTTGGTACTCCTGGAGTGACTCCTACTAGTATTAATGACCAGCTTGTTAAAGAGGGCCTAGCATCTCCTGAAGCAGGGTGAGTAGACCTGTGAACTTTTATTTTTCATTTATATGTAACACTATTCACAAAAGGGGAAACTGGTATATCATTCCCCTATGTTGGGTATCTGCTTAGGCTATAGACTTGGGAGTCTTCACCTGTTCTTGGGTCAGGACAAATAGAGGGAAAAATAATTGGAATCATTAGTCTAAGTGGTGAGTAGAATAGTTTTTTCCTCCATCACTAAGGGACCCTGAAACCAAGAGTATGGCTCCAAGAGATTGAAGTTGCTTCTAAGAAAAGGTGACTGGCATCTTACATCTAGTTGGAACATCTGCTTAGGCAGCCTTTGTGCCCATCTGAGACCAGAATTAGGAAGAGAAATGGCAGGATAGCACAGTGTAGAGTAGCCCACATTCCCATTGGAGAAATGTGGATTATTCCTGGGTTCAAGTGGATTCTTTGAAAGAGAACCAGGCTTTGAATCATTGTGCTAATACCAGGACAGGCCAGTGGTTGAGGCAACCCTTGACACAGAAGAGCAGAGTGGTGGTGCGGGTGGGTGTGAAGACAGGGAGCCAGGACAGAGAAGTCCTTCCACAGTGGGGTCCGTGCAGTGAGGTGGCCCCGAGAGGTCTTCAGAAGAACTCTCACATATCACCTTCAAGAAAGCCAGTACTCATTAACACCCGCACATGGTGCCTGTCAGGGTAGCCAGGGAAATAGTGATAGCCAGCAGAGCCTGCAGTCCTGGCTGAACAGGTGGTCTTGTTCCTCTCTCCACCCTAACACTGGAGGAGCTAGAAGCGGGAGGGAGACGGCCTGCTTTTGGCCCTAAGTAAGAACATAATATATTGGACTGAGTTTTCTTGTTTTTAAAGTTAGGATTATTGAGATATAACATATATTATAAATATATACCCTTTCTAGGTACATAGTTACATGAGTATTGATAAACATATTCAGTCATACAACCATTATCACAGTCAGAATATGGACTGTTTCCATCACCTGAAAAAGCTCCTTCCTTCTTCCTTGTGCACCTTTGTATTCAGTCCCCATCCCATGACAACTACTGACCTAATTTCTGTCTGTATTCATTTTGACTTTTCCACAACTTATAAATAGAGTCATACAGTATATGGCCTTTTGCGTCTGGCTTCTTTCATTTAGCATAATGCTTTTGAGATTCATCCATGCTGTTGCATGTATCAGTAATTTTTCTTTTTATCATTCACTAGAATTCCATTGTATGGATCTACCACAATATTATATGTTTATCAGTTGATGGGCTTTTTGGGCTATTTCCAGTTTGGGAGATTTTACAAATAAAGCTGCAGTAAACATTTGCATACAAGTCTTTGTGTTGATCAACATATGTGTGTTGTTCTTTTCTCTTGAGAAAAAAACTGAAGAATAGGATTGCTGCTTGTAAGATTTATTTTTAAACCTTTTAAGAAACTGCCAAATGTTTTCCGAATTGACTCCACCATTTTGTATTCCCATCATCAATATATGAGAGTTCTATTGTTCTCCATTCATCAATGTATGAGAGTTCTATTCTACATCTTTGTCAGCACTTGGTTTTCTCATTTTGGGTTTATATTAGCCCTTCTAATAGAAGTATAGTGGTATTTCATAATGGTTTTAGTTTTAATTCCCTTAATGACATGAAGGACCGTTTCATGTGCTTGTTTCCATCTGTATTTTTTCTTTGGTGAAGTATCTTTTCAACTGTTATGCCCTTTTAAAAAACTGTGCTGCTTATTGCTATTAAAATGTGAGAATTCGTTATATACTCTAGATACAAGTCCTTCATTTGGTATGTGCTCTTCAAATATTTTCTTCCAATATGTGGCTTAACAGAGTCTTTTAAAGAAGTAGTTTCTGGTTTTGAAGTCCAATTTGACAATTTTTTCTTTTGTAATTCTGGCATTTTGTGTCATAGCTAAGAAGTCTTTGCCTTACCCAAGGTCATAAAGATGTTCTCCTATGTCAGTTTTATAGTTTTAGGTTTCATATTTAGGTCTGTCATCCTTTTTATTTTGTCTAATAGTCTGCATTTTTTTTGGAGTAGTTTCTGGCTCACAACATTGAGCAGAAAGCACAGAGATTTTTCATGTACTTCTAATGACATGAATTCTCCATTATAGTAGCATACAGAGTATTTTCACTGCCTTAAAATCCTCTGTACTCCATCTATTAATCCTTTCCTCCACTCAAACCATTGCGAGCCACTGATCTTTTTACTGTCTTCCATTGTTTTTGCCTTTTACAGATGGTCATGTAATTGGAGTAGTACAGTACATAGCCTTTTCAGATTGTCTTCTTTCACTCAGTAGTGTACATGAAAAGTTCTTCTGTGTCTTTTGATGGCTTGACAGCTCATTTTTTTAGCACTGAATAATATTCCACTGTCTGGATGTACTGCAATTTGTTTATCGTTTCAACCTACTGAATGATGTCTTGGTTGTTAACAAGCTTTCATAATTATGAACAGCTGCTATAAACATCTGTGTGCAGTTTTTTTTTAAGAGGTTTACATACTAATTTAATTCTTTGTGTTTTTTTTGGTATCATTAATATACAATTACATGAGCAACATTATGGTTACTAGTCTCCCCCCTTTATCAAGTCCCCAACACATACCCCATACAGTCACTGTCCATTTGTGTGCAGTTTTTGCATGGACAAAAGTTTTCAACTCCTTTGCGTAAATATCAAGAAGTGCAACTGCTGGATTGTATGGCAAGAGTATGTTTGTTCTTGTAAGTAACTACCAATCCGTTTTGCACAGTGGCTGTACCATTTTCTGTTCCCACCAGCAATGAATGAGAGTTCTTGTTGCTCCACATCTTGCCAGCATTTGGTGTTGTCAGTGTTCCAGATTTTGGTCAATCAGATAAGTAGGTAGTAGTATCTCATTGTTTTAACTTGTATTTCCCTGATGACATGTGATGTGGATTGGCCCACTTTTTAATTAGGTTGTTTGTTTCCTTATTGTTGAATTTTAAGAGTTCTTTGTTATTTTGGATAACAGTCCTTTAGCAGATGTGTCTTTGGCAAATGTTTTCTCCTAGTGTGTGGCTTGTCTTCTCCTCTTGATAGTGCCTTTAACAGCAGAAGTTTTTCATTTTAATGAAATCTAGCATCAGTTCTTTCATGGATCATGGAATAAAGCTATTTTTAAACCTTAACATTTTCCCTTTTTTAGCAGCCGAGGAGAATAAGGCATTTATTAGATGAATAGTCTAAGAAATTATTAACATTATCAAGAGCAGCAGAAGAAAATAGCAAGCACCTGTCTTCTCACCTTGATATGCCACTGTTACAGCAGAGCACCAAATCTGAAACAAAACTCTTCTGCAGTAAGCAAAATAGAATCTGGAAAGCAGAGCACTTTGTGACAGTGAGGCATCTTTCCAGAAGAGTAGCATTCAATAGAATATACAAGGAGCCACTAGCTTTTAAAACAAAATTTGCCTACCAGTAGCACTATATATATTCCCATTACATAAAAAATTCAGATACTAAATGAGGATTTTCTAAGTTACAAAATCATAAATTTAGTGGGCAATATTGAAGTCATATACATGCAACAGTGCCTTCCCTGCCCCCAATAAAAAGGAAAAGTGTAAACTGCATGGGGGAAATCCTTTCATAGTGTACACATATATGAAATCCCTGCAATGTACTCTTTAAATATCTTACAATTTTATATATGTTATTCCTGAGTAAAGCTGAAAAAAAAATTTTTTAAGTTGCCGTCTGGTGGTAAAGTATGATTAAAACAGAGTAGAAGATAACATTTATGTGTCAAACTGTATTCTCTGAGTTTTCCATCAATATTAATATCTTAACATGGATACATAAGGCATATAACCCAATTAGTTCTATTCTAGCCAAAAGATAGAGGTGTAGTTCTTTGCCATACAACCTTATATGAGTTATGCTGATAGCCAGTCTGGGTCACTAATGATAGGTGTGATAACATTGATTGACTTCAGGAGGCTTCCACTGCTACAATTAAATGTCTTAATTAAAAACATCAAATATTTTCTCACCCCCTCGTTTAACCAAATTTTTTTTAAATCAAGATCATACAGTTTTAAATAAATTTAAGTTTTCTCCAGGTAACAATTGCTGAAGGCATCAAATTAGAACCAATGAAGGAGATTAAATTTTTTAACCAAATATATTATATATATATATATATATATATGTATATGTATATGTGTGTGTGTGCTTTTTCTCTGGAAAGAATCATAAAAACCCGTAATAGTGTTTACCTTTAGGTATCTTTTGTACCTTTTAAATTTTGGACCATGTGCATACATTACCTTCTCAAAAATGAATAACATTTGTTTTTTAAAAGTCTGTTAGTGTACCACTTTATACCCACTAGGAATGCTATAATCAAAAAAATGGAAAATAGCATATTGGAGAGAAATCTAAAGAAATTTGACACTTGTATATTGCTTGTGGGAACATACATTGTGCAGTCTCTGTGGAAAACAGTTCAGTGGGTCCTCAAAAACTTAAATATCAAATTACCTTATGACTCAGAAATTCCATTCCTGGGTATATATCCAAAAGAATTGAAAACAGGTACTCAACTAAATACTTGTATGTGAATATTAGCAGCCAAAAAGTAGAACTAACCCAAATGTCCATCAGTGGTTGAATGAACAAATTGTGGTGGGTATACATACAATGGAATAGTATTCAAACTTTTAAAAAGGAATTAAATTTTGATATATGCTATAACTCTGATGACCCATGAAAACTTTATGCAAAGTTAAGTAAGCCATATGCAAAAGGTGACATATCTTACGATTCCACTTAAATGAAATATCCAGAATAGTTAAGCTGACAGAGGGAGAACACAGTTTGGTGATTAACAGGGTCCAAAGGGAGGGGAGAGTGGGGAGCTACTGCTTTGTGGGGTTTTATTTTGTGGGTAATAGAAATGTTGAGAACTACTAGAGGCAATGGTCATATGACATTGTGGTGTGCTAAATGTCACTGGATATACTGGGTGTGCTAAATGTCACTGGATATACTTTAAAATAGGTTTATGTGAATTTCACCTCAGTAATTTTTTTTTATTAATGTATTATTGAAATACACTCTTACGAAGCTTTCACAAGAAAAATAGTGTGGCTACTACATTCACCCATATTATCGAGTCCCCCCCCATACCTCATTGCAGTCACTGTCCATCAGTGTAGTAAGATGCCACAGAGTCCCTACTTGTCTTCTCTGTGCTACACTGTCTTCCCCGTGTCCCCACACACACCATGTGCACCTATCATGATACTCCACAATCCCCTTCTCCCTCCCTCCCCACCTGCCCTCCTCTACCCCTCCCCTTTGGTAACCACTAGTCCCTTCTTGGAGTCTGTGAGTCTGCTGCTGTTTTGTTCCTTCAGTTTTGCTTCGCTGTTATGCTCCACAAATGTCACCTCAGTAATTCTTAAGAAAATTTTAAAGTCCGTTACCTATAGATTCAACCCAACCAAGCTCTGTCAAAATTTCACCAGACCTTTTTGCAGAAATTGATTAGAAGATCTTAAACTTTATATGGGAATGCCAGACACCTAGAGTAGCCAAAACAATTTTGAAAACAACAAAGTGGGAGAACTTCTAATTACCCATTTCAGAACTTAATATAAAGCTACAGTTACCAAGACAGTGTGGTACTAACATAAAGATAGACAAACAGATTGATAAATAAAATTGAGAATTGAAAAATAAATCCTTCTAAAAAAAAAAAGAAAAATAAATCCTTCTAATTAATCGACTTTTTAAACAAAGGTACAAAGGCAATTCACTGAGGGAAAAGGTAGTCTGTCCAACAAATGGTGCCTGATATCCTCAGGCAAAAAGGGTGAACATAGCCCTTACCACATACCATACACGAAAGAGCACCCAAATTGGATAACATACTTAAAATTAAGAGATAAAAAAAAACTTCTAAAAGAAAACAGGAGGAAATAATCAGGACCATGGATTGGGCAAAGATTTTTTAGATACCACGTCAAAAGCATAGTCCATAAAAGAAAAAAATTGACAAGTTAGTTCTCATCAAAATTCAAAACTTTTGCACTTTGAAAGACATTATTAATGAATTGAAGGACAAACAGTAACTGGGTGAAAGCATTTTGCAAAATATATCCCATAAAAGACTTGCATATGGAACTCATAGAACTTAAGAATAAAAGATAAGAGAGACATTTACCACAGAAGATATAAATTGGCTAATAATTACATGGAAAGATGCTCAACATCATTAATCATTAGAGAAACACAAATTAAAACCACAATGGGATACCATTTCTCACCCACTAGAATAGCTACTGTGCATGTCAATTACAGATGTTGGTGAGGATGTGGAGTGACCCTCATTATTGGTGAGAATGAAAAATGGTGTAGCCTCTTTGGAAAACAGTTTGTCAGTTTCTCAAAAAGTTAAAACTATCATACAATCCAGCAATTCCACTCCTATGTATCTACCCAGGAGAAATTAAAACATGTACATACTTACAAGCAAGTGTTCATAGCAGCATTACTCATGACAGCAAAAACTGGAAACAATGTAAATATCCAGCAACTGGTAAATAGATAAAATACTGTATATTCATATAATGTAATACTATTCAGCCATAAAAAGGAACAAACTGCTGACACATCTACATATACATAAACCTCAACAATTTTAAGCTAAGAAAAGAAGCCAAATACAAGAGATTGCATATTGTTTGATTCCATCTATGTGGTATGTCCAGAAAAAGCAAGCTTATAGATAAAAAGAGTTTGTTAGTGAATGCCTGCATCTGGGAGTAAGAATGAGAATTAACTATGAATGGACCTGGAGAAGTTCCTGGGGGAGGGGTAAAAATGTTCTAAAATTGATTTATGGTGATGGTTACACCATTTTGTAGTTACTAGAAATCATTGAGTCATACACTTGAAATGGGTAAACTTTTTGACATGTAAAATGTACCTCAGTAAAGTTGTTCAAAAAAAATGTATTAGCTAATTTTCCCTTATTGTTTAGTCATACAAGAAATATTTGTATGCTTACTTGTTAGGCTGTAACAAATGCTGTGCTCTGTGATGCATAAGTATGGTTTGTACCTTCCAGAGCTTAGAGTATATGCAGTAGGAGGGGGAGATAGTCAGTCTTACCTTCCATATGATAAGGACTGTGTTAAGGGTAGTCATGGTAGTATGGGAATCCTGGAGGGTTGGTCACTGGAGATTTTACCTAAGCTGAATTCCACAATACAACTAGGAGTAAAGGCCTATACACAGGAAAAATGTGGTGTGTTTTGGTGTTGTCTATACACTCACACAGCTGATGGACAGAAAAAAAGGTGGTTATAGCAGGTATGACAAGATACAAGCTTGTGGAGAAATGCAGAGACCAGATAATTAAAGAACCTTGTTCACTGAGAAGTAAGTTAAAGTAATTTTCAAACACATTTAAGTATTTGAACTTTATCCCTGAGAATAGGGGAGTTATTTAAGCACCTTAAGCAGAGGACTGAGAGGAGATTTACATTTTAAAAAACTCTCCCACTGCAGGGTTTTAAAAGTAAATCAAAGGATTAGGGTAGAAGTGGGTACTAAAGTCTTTTGCAAGCATATTTAGTTGGGGATAAAAAAATGAGTACATAATGAAACATGAAGAAGGTGACCATCACAAGGCCTTTCTACTCATTGTAGGTAAGAAAGAAGGGGGTCAGGATTGGCTTTCAGGATCACTGACCTGGACCACCAAGTGGCTGGTGATACTGCTCCCTGAGAACAGGGAACAGAGTGGAGAGCAGACTTGTGGGGAGAGTGGAAGCAGTATCAGCTTTGGGCATGTTGTGTTTGAGGTGTCTTTGGCATATTAAAGCAGAGGGAGATGTTTTCAAGTGACAGATCATTGTAGTGGCAGGGAATTGTGGTCATGTCCTAGGCCTTTAAGGTTTAGGGACTGGACTGCAGTGGTCTGATTAGTTGCCTATTAACAGGAATGTGTGATGAAGATGAGCACATCACAGTAGCTAAGGAAAACATGAGAAGAGGCCAGGGTGTACTTCTAAATGCTTGCACTGTATACTGGTCAAGGACAGATCCAGGTTTCATGGGTGAGCCTGAAATGTGTAGTATTTGCTGGGCCACCTTTAAGAAAAGAAATACAAAATTATAACTATAGAATTAAATAAGCAAAAGTAGTATTTATATAGACTGATAAAAGAAATCACAACAAATTACAGATTTTCAGAAGTTGACAGATACCACAAACATCACAAAATTCAGACTCATCAGAAAATATATTCTTAGTACATTTTTTTAGCTGTATACTAATCTCTACTTGAAATATCAGACATTGTACATTTGCTGCAGAAAGAGTAGAAAAGTAATTCAGTCTTTTCTATAGTATGGTTGATTGAAATTTGTATATTGGTAATTTTTTAAAAGTTTTTTTCAGATCCATAGTTCTATTACTGGTAATGTCATGTAAATTTCTAAAAATTTTAGTTAATTTAGTATCATGTTCATGTATATATACATTACATATATACAAATGTCAAAACATTGTATAATGATGAATCTTTATTTGTTTGAAAGTTTGAATTGACATTTATTAATGTATTGATTTAACTAATTTATTAATAGGGTGGGTATATTTCTCATTCAAACCAGACATGTTTTAGAGTGAATGAGAAACACTATTATGCCAGAACAACAGGTGGAAACTGGGTGGTCTGGTCACTGTACTCAATAAACAGTTTGTCTTTGGCATCCTTATTGTAGTGGTATATTATAAGTTTTATATTTGGCCCTGTATTTTCATGTTGTGATACTAAGGAAGTAGGGTTATTTCTGGAATCCTTTCCTATACCAATAGCTTAATTCTACAGGGAAGTGGTTATCAACCACAAAGCTTTATCCCCATGTATCCAAGTTAAATGTATCTCCAACTCAACTTTCCCTTAAGCCTCCAAAATACTGTGGCCAGCATCCAGGATGAGAAGCAATGTGACAGAAGAAAAGTGGAAGTAGAAAGAGCCAATGATCTTTACTAATTGCACTTAAAAATACTTAGTTTTGAAATTTTTACAAAAATACTGCTCTGGCCCACCCAGAGTACCTGTGCAATTGAGGGATTCTGAAGCTCAAGCTCAGTTTTAACAAATTTACTTCAGGTGTTCCAGCAGCCCTACACAATCTCCTTTCCCTCAAAACCCAAATGCCTGTTTCTGACTACTATAATTAGACTCACTGTTTTTATTGTATATATTGCCTGTCCTCAAATTAGAACATGAGCTTCCCTCATTCGGGCCTTCCCTGATACCTGAGGAATAAAAAGGGAAGTCCCACAATCTAGTCTCTCTGTTGGACTCAACTGTATCATATACCTTGCCTACCATCCCTTGTAAAATAAAAAATAATGCCGCCCAAATAATCTGGTCCCTGCCTATCTCAAGCTTCATTCATCTCTTACTGTCTACTATGTCAAAGCTTACTGTTTTCTTTCAGCTTGTGGAATGCCTAGCTAACTCTACTTACCCTTTTTAAAACTCAGATGAAATATCACCTAATCAGAGAAACCTTCCCCACCTCCTAGACTCGATTAGATTTTGTTGACCTATGCCCTGGTTCTTTTCTCTAACTCTTGTTTGTGTACTTTATTTTTTGTGTACTTATGTAAGTCCTTTATACTGCACTCTAAGCTCCCAAGGACAGGAGCCCTGCCTGTTTGTCCACTGCTATATCCTTGGCATTTAGAATTATGCTTGGCTCACAGTATATGCCAGTAAATATTAATTGAAGGGAGAAAATGAATATATGGCATCTCAGAAGAGAGACCTGGTTAGGTGATTCACATGGATGGGAGTTAGCAGCATATAATGACAAATGAGTCCATTAGAATAAATGAAATCATTACTTTCATCATTCATCTCAATCTCCCTTGAAAATACTACTCTGAAGATTATCACTTAAAGAGAAAGTATAAAAAAATGTTAGATCAGGAACCTAAGACTAAAGAAAAACCAGGAGAGAATATTTCAAAAAGGAAAAAGTTGCTAGTGCTATGAGTTTAGTTCAACTAAGGACTGAAAATTGTGCATTAGATTCAGCAACAAAAATTGGTAGTCACTTTGGTTAGCTAAAGCTCAAGCTTATTGTGAAAGAAATTAAGTTTCTGTTTTATAGAAATAGTGAATCTCATTTTCTGTAAGTTCTGAACTCATGATTTATAAACATTCTAAATACTTCATTTAGTAATTTTGCTCAGTAGGTAGTACATTTTAACAGCAATTGTTTTCCACTTTTGTATTCTCATTGGCAAACAGAAATATTCAAGTTATCAAAAAAATTCTGAGTAATTCTGTTCCTTTGTGAGTACAAAATATCAATGGGAAATGGTGATATTATAAGCTAAGTTGGTATTTTAAATTGTGGGTTTTTTTTAATTTATTTTGGTATCATTAAACTACAATTACATGTGCAATATTATGGTTATTAAACTACCCACTTCATCAGGTAAATTGTGTTTTTTTAAATAGAAAGTTTGGATTTTAGGCTTTTTCCTTCTCTTTGTGTTTTGGTGGTAGTTGAAAACTTTTTTAAAAAAAAAGACTAAAATTGCTATTAATATGAAAACTAGTTCTAATCAAATGGAAACAAATATTGTACAAGCTACTCTGCTAATGGGTTTTGTTATTTTTCAGATATATCCTCAAAGATAATTCCCAAAAGCACATTGAAGTATGGGATCCTTCTCCAGAAGAAATTATTTCAAGTGAAGTAAACAACTTCAAACCTGTGTCTGTAAAATCTCTACCTAATGAGAATCTCCAATCACTTTATAATAAGGAACTGCCTGTGCATATCTGTAATGTAGTATCTCCTGAGAAGATATTTGTTCGGTGGTTATTAACAGAAAACTTACTTAACAGGTATAACATTTAAGGAAAACAAATATTGCATCTGGGTTTTTTTAATATATACATATGTTTTTTTCAAAGATCTGGAAGTGATAAATGTAGAATTTTAAAAGTACCAGAATTATTTCATCTAAAGAGTCACTAACAAACTAGTTAGAAGTACAGATATCTTTACTGGTTATTTTTACTTCATTAGAATTTATTCATTTTACAAGTACTTACCTAGTACCGATTATTTGATAGCAGTATTCCAGCATTGGGAATACAGTGATAAAAACATTTATGTCTTTGCTGTCATGAAGCTTAAATTTTAAGTAAATGGAGAAACAATGAACAAATAAGATATTTAGTAGCAGATGGTGATAAAGACAATAGAGAAAAATAAAACAGTTGGGGAGGAAAGGAATTTTAGGATGATCAAGGAAAACCTCACAGAGACAGTGTCATTTGAAATGAATCCTGAAGGAGGAGAGAGAGTTAAGTCATGAGCATATCTGGGGGAATATCCTCTCAGTAGAGGGAAGAGCTGGTTCAAAGATCCGACAGTGGAAATATTTTTGGGTGTTCAAGGAAGAGCAAGGTATCCAGTGTGGCTGGAGTATGAGTTACGGACAGTAGAAGACATGTGGTTAGAGAATTATGTAAAATAAAAGGTTTAAAAATAAAATATTTTTCCTTACATAGTTTAGAAGAAAAGATGGTAGCTGCTTATGAAAACTCAGAATGGGAACCTGTTAAATGGGAAAATGATATGCACTGTGCTGTTAAGATCCCAGATAAAAATCAGTGGCAAAGAGGCCAGATCATCAGAACAGTTACGGACACATTGGTAGAGGTAAATGCAGAGTTTAAAATATAACTGTCAAAGTGAATGCATTTGTATTTTTACTCTGGGGTTATTTAATCCAGTTTTTATTATGCTCTTCAGTTTGCAAAAACATATTTTGAAGTGTTGTCTTTCCACAGACTCAAAAGTTAAACTGTTTTCATAGGTCTTCCTGTATGACGAGGGTGTTGAACTAATAGTGAATATTAACTGTTTAAGAAAACTTCAAGAAAACCTAAAGATGATGACAAGATTATCTTTGGAATGCTCTCTTGTTGATATAAGGTAGTTGGTTTTTTTTTGATACTCCAACTGTATTTTTTTTTTATAATTTATTTTGGTATCATTAATCTACAATTACATGTGCAATATTACGGTTATTAAACTACCCTCTTCATCAGGTCCCCCCACCAACCCCATTACAGTCACTGTCCATCAGTGTAGTGAGATGCTATAGAGTCACTACTTGTCTTCTCTGAGTTGTACAGCCCTCCCCGTGCTCCCCCACACTATATCTGCTAATCGTAATGCCCCTTTTTCCCCCTTGTCCCTCCCTTCCCACCCATCCTCCCCAGTCCCTTTCCCTTTGGTAATTATTAGTCTGTTCATGGGTTCTGTGAGTCTACTGCTGTTTTGTTCCTTCCGTTTTTTTCTTTGTTCTTATACTCCACATATGAGTAAAAATCATTTGGTACTTGTCTTTTTCGGCTTGGCTTATTTCACTGAGCATAATACTTTCTAGCTCCATCCATGTTGTTGCAAATGGTAGGATTTGTTTTCTTCTTGTGGCTGTATAATATTCCATTGTATATATGTACCACCTCTTCTTTATCCATTCATCCACTGATGGACACTTAGGTTGCTTCCATTTCTTGGCTATTGTAAATAGTGGTGTGATAAACATAGGGGTGCATATGTCTTTTCCAAACTGCGCTGCTACATTCTTAGGGTAAATTCCTAGGAGTGGGATTCCTGGGTCAAATGGTATTTCTATTTTGAGTTTTTTGAGGAACCTCCATACTGCTTTCCACAATAGCTGAACTAATTTGCATTCCCACCAGCAGTGTAGGAGGGTTCCCTTTTCTCCACATCCTTGCCAACATTTGTTGTTGTTTGTGTTTTGGATATTGGCCATCCTCACTGGTGTGAAGTGATATCTCATTGTGGTTTTAATCTGCATTTCTCTGATGATTAGTGATGTGGAGCATGTTTTCATGTGCCTGTTGGCCATCTGAGTTTCTTCTTTGGAGAAGTGTCTATTCATGTTCTCTGCCCATTTCTTAATTGGATTATTTGCTTTTTGTTTGTTGAGGTGTGTGAGTTTTTTGGATGTCAACCCCTTATCAGATACGTCATTTATGAATACATTCTCCCATACTGTATGATGTCTTTTTGTTCTACTGATGGTGTCCTTTGCTGTACAGAAGCTTTTCAGCTTGATATAGTCCCACTTGTTCATTTTTGCTTTTGTTTCCCTTGCTTGGGGAGATAAAAGAAGTCGCTCATGTTTATGTCCAAGAAATTTTTGCCTATGTTTTTTTCTAAGAGTTTTATGGTTTCATGACTTACATTCAGGTCTTTGATCCATTTTGAGTTGACTTTTGTGTATAGGGTTAGACAGTAGTCCGGTTTCATTCTCTTACATATAGCTGTCCAGTTTTTCCAACACCAGCTGCTATGAGGCTGTCATCTCCCCATTGTATATCCAAGGCTCCTTTATCAAATATTAACTGACTGTATATGTTTGGGTTAATGTTTGGATTTTCTATTCTGTTCCACTGGTCTGTGGGTCTGTTTTTGTGCCAATACCAAATTGTCTTGATTACTGTGGCTTTGTAGTAGAGCTTGAAGTCAGGGAGCGTAATTCCCCCTGTTTTATTCCTCCTTCTCAGGATTGCTTTGGCTATTTGGGGTCTTTTGTGGTTCCATTTAAATTTTAGAATTATTTTTCCAGTTCATTGAAGAAAGCTGATGGTATTTTGATAGGGATTGCATTGAATCTATAGATTGCTTTAGGTAGTATAGCCATTCTGACAATATTTATTCTACCTAGCGAAGAGCATGGGATGAATTTCCATTTGTTAGTGTCCTCTTTAATTTCTCCTAGGAGTGTCTTGTAGTTTTCAGAGTATAGGTCGTTCACCTCCTTCGTTAGGTTTATTCCTAGGTATTTTATTCTTTTTGATGTAATTGTGAATGGAATTGTTTTTCTGATTTCTCTTTCTGTTAGTTCATCATTAGTGTATAGGAAAGCAACAGATTTCTGTGTGTTAATTTTATATCCTGCAACTTTGCTGAATTCAGATATTAGTTCTAGTAGTTTTGGAGTGGAGTCTTTAGGGTTTTTTATGTACAATATCATGTCATCTGCAAATAGTGACTATTTGACTGCTTTACCAATCTGGACGCCTTGTATTTCTTTGTGTTGTCTGATTGCCGTGGCTAGGACCTCCAGTACTATGTTGAATAACAGTGGAGAGAGTGGGCATCCCTGTCTTGTTCCCGATCCTAGATGAAAAGCTTTCAGCTTCTCACTGTTAAGTATGATGTTAGCTGTGGGTTTGTCATATGTAGCCTTTATGATGTTGAGGTACTTGGCCTCTATACTCATTTTGTTGAGAGTTTTAATCATGAATGGATGCTGTATTTTGTCAAATCCTTTTTCAGCATCTATGGAGATGATCATGTAGTTTTTGTTCTTCTTTTTGTTGATGTGGTGGATGATGTTGATGGATTTTCGAATGTTGTACCATCCTTGTATCCCTGGGATGAATCCCACTTGATCATAGTCTATGATCCTCTTGATGTATTTTTGAATTCAGTTTGGTAATATTTTGTTGAGTAGTTTTGCATCTACGTTCATCGGGGATATTGGTCTGTAATTTTTTTCGTGAGGTCTTTGCCAGGTTTTGGTATTAGAGTGATGCTGGCTTCATAGAATGAGTTTGGAAGTATTCCCGCCTCTTCCGTTTTTTGGAAAACTTTAAGGAGAATGGGTATTATTTCTTCTCTATATGTCTGGTAGAATTCAGAGGTGAATCCATCTGATCCGGGGATTTGTTCTTGGGTAGTTTGTTAATTACCGATTCAATTTCATTGCTGCTGATTGGTCTGTTTAGGTTTTCTGTTTCTCGCTTGGTCAGTCTTGGAAGGTTGTGTTTTTCTAAGAAGTTGGCCATTTCTTCTAGGTTTTCCATCTTGTTAGCACATAGATTTTCATAACATTCTCTTATAATTCTTTGTATTTCTGTGGGGTCTGTCATTATTTTTCCTTTCTCATTTCTGATTCTGTTTATGTGTGTAGATTCTCTTTTTCTATTAGTAAGCCTGGCTAGGGGTTTATGTATTTTGTTTATTTTTTAAAGAACCAGCTCTTGTTTTCATTGATTTTTTTCTATTGTTTTATTCTTCTCAATTTTATTGATTTCTTCTCTGATCTTTATTATGTCCCTCCTTCTGGTGACTTTGGGTCTCATTTGTTCTTCTTTTTCCAATTTCAATAATTGTGTCTTTAGACTATTCATTTGGGAATGCTCTTCCTTCTTTAAATAGGCCTGGATTGCAATATACTTTCCTCTTAGAACTGCCTTTGCTGCATCCCACAGAAGTTGTGGCTTTGTGTTGTTGTTGTCATTAGTCTCCATATATTCTTTGATTTCTGTTTTGATTTGGTCGTTAACCCATTGATTCATTAGGAGAATGTTGTTAAGTCTCCATGTATTTGTGAGCCTTTTTGATTTCTTTCTAAAATGTATTTCTAGTTTTATACCTTTGTGATCTGAGAAGTTGGTTGGTAGAATTTCAATATTTTTGAAATTACTGAGGTTTTTTTGTGGCCTAGTATCTGGTCTATTCTGGAAAATGTTCCACGTGCACTTGAGAAGAATGTGTATCCTGTTGCTTTTGGGTGTAGAGTTCTGTAGATGTCTGTTAGGTCCATCTGTTCTAGTGTGTTGTTCAGTGCCTCTGTGTCTTTACTTATTATCTGTCTGGTTGATCTGTCCTTTGGAGTGAGTGGTGTGTTGAAGTCACGTAAAATGAATGCATTGCTTTCTATTTCCTCCTTCAATTCTGTTAGTATTTGTTTCATATATGCTGGCGCTCCCATATTAGGTGCATATATATTTATAATGGTTATATCCTCTTGTTGGATTGACCCCTTTATCATTATGTAATGTCCTTCTTTAACTCTTGCTACTTTCTTCATTTTGAAGTCTATTTTGTCTGATACAAGTACGATAACACCTGCTTTTTTTCTCCTATTGTTTGCATGAAATATCTTTTTCCATCCCTTCACTTTTAGTCTGTGTATATCTTTGGGTTTGAGGTGAGTTTCTTGTAGGCAGCATATAGATGGGTCTTGCTTTTTTAGCCATTCTGTTACTCTGTGTCCTTTGATTGGTTCATTCAATCCATTTACATTTAGGGTGATTATTGATAGATATGTACTTATTGCCATTGCTGGCTTTAGATTCGTGGTTACCAAAGGTTCAAGGGTTGCTTCTTTACTATCTAACAATCTAACTTAACTTTCTTGTTAAGTTATTGTAAACACCGTCTGATGTTTCTTTATTTCTCTCCCTTCTTATTCTTCCTCCTCCATTCTTTATATATTGGGTGTTTTATTCTTTGCCTTTAGTTAGTATTTGGATGGTCTGATTTCTTTGCTATCATTTAATTTTCTCTGGTGACATCTTTTTAGCTTTAGGGGTGCTTCCCTCTAGAGCAGTTCCTTTAAGATGTCCTGTAGAGGTGGTTTATGGGAGGCAAATTCTCTCAGCTTTCGTTTGTCTGGAAATTGTTTAATCCCTCCATCATATTTAAATGATAATTGGGCTGGATACAGTATTCTTGGTTCGTGGCCCTTCTGTTTTCATTACGTTAAATATATCATGCCTTTCTCTTCTGGCCTGTAAGGTTTCTGTTGAGAAGTCTGATAATAGTCTGATGGGTTTTCCTTTGTAAGTGATCTTTTTTCTCTCTCTAGCTGCCTTTAATATTCTGTCCTTATCTTTGATCTTTGCCATTTTAATTATTATTTGTCTTGGTGTTGTCTTCCTTGGGTCCCTTGTGTTGGGAGATCTGTGGGCTTCCATGGACTTCGAGACTATTTCCTTCCCCAGCATGGGGAAGTTTTCAGCAATTATTTCTTCAAAGACACTTTCTATCCCTTTTTCTCTCTCTTCTTCCTTTGGTACTCCTATAATACGAATATTGTTCCGTTTGGATTGGTCACACAGTTTTCTTAATATTCTTTCATTCCTATAGATCCTTTTATCTCTCTCTGCCTCCACTGCTCTGTATTCCTGTTCTCTGATTTCTATTCCATTAACAGCCTCTTGCATCTCTTCCAGTGTGCTGCTAAGCCCGTCGATGGCCTGTCTCATTTCTGCACTGTCTTTCCTGACTTCCTTCACTTCTTCCCTTAGCTCTTGCATATTTCTCTGTAGATCCATCAGCATGGTTATGACTTTTATTCTGAATTCTTTTTCAGGAAGATTGTGCATTTCCATCCCTTCAGTCTCCCTCTCTGGTGTTGTCTGGGTCTGGGTGAGCTTGGTTTCTACCATATTCTCTGTCTTTTCATGGCGATAGAAGTGGTCACTGCTGGGTGCCACGTATGTCAGCTGGGCTCTTTAAGACTTTAAAAAAAGAGAAGGAAGAAAGAAATAAAAGAAAGGAAAAAAAAAAA
>JAQQAC010002067.1:17450865-17538474 GCA_029783875.1 Phataginus tricuspis | reverse complement strand
TTTTTTTTTTAACATCAGTTTGTGATAGAAACTTCTTATTTGCCTGTGTAAATATTCATAACTGTGCTTTCAAACCTGAATTACATCTTGTTTGCTCTTAAAAATGACTTGTAAACTAACCCTGAGGAGACAGCTCAGAAATAAATTCATTCATGATGGCTAATTTCTTTACCCAAGCACATTAGCTTTTGCATGTTTAAACCCACACTGACATTTTTGCTCCTGTACTTCCCCTTTTGCTTTGGTATTTACACTATAAACCAGAGAAAGGGAGATATATAGTGGGTACCATATCTGAGCCCTTTGGAATCATTGCTTAGACAGAAATGTTTAAGCTTTATGTTGCAGTTTCTGGTTGATACATAACAAAATGTATTTTATGAAACAGAAATTGCTAACAAAAATGTACTTTACCGATGTTTACATTTACTGATCCTTT
Organism: Phataginus tricuspis; assembly: GCA_029783875.1. Taxonomy (NCBI): domain Eukaryota; kingdom Metazoa; phylum Chordata; class Mammalia; order Pholidota; family Manidae; genus Phataginus; species Phataginus tricuspis. The sequence goes on along the minus strand of JAQQAC010002067.1, from coordinate 17,538,035 downwards.
CAGATAATAACTTCAGGGCTTAAGTGCCATTGGTCCAGAAGGAGAAGGATCAGTATGTTGTTATAGCCCTAGCTTCCTCTTTTTCTCTCTTTCTTTCTAGACATAAAGGTATATTGGAATTGTAAATGCATGTTCCAGGTAACCACGTTGTATCATACATGACAAGATCTCTTTTTTTAATCTTGCATTTTTTTATTTACCCTGTTGCGCCTATGATTTCTTTTCTATTAAAGTATCACTAATGTACAATCTTATGGTGCTTTCATATGTACATCACAAGCAGTTCAGCAGTCCCTGTGATCCACTTTTATCATGATTGCAAATTATTGTGCCCATTTATCTCCCTCCTCACTGCACCTGCCCTAACCCCTCCACCTTGGTAACCACTAGTCACTCTTCATTGTCTATGAGTCTAATCCTGTTTGTTCCTTCTGTTTTGCTTTGTTTTTATATTCTACAAATAAGTGAAATCATCAACTATTTGTCTTTCTCCACCTGGTTTATTTCACTGAGCATAATTACCCTCTAGCTCCATCCATGTTGTTGCAAATGGTAGGATTTGTTTTCTTTTTATGGCTGAATAATATTCCACTGTGTATATGTACCACCTCTTCTTTATCCATTCATCTACTGATGGACACTTAAGTTGCTTCCATATCTTGGCTATTGCAGATAGTGTGGCAGTAAACATAAGGGTGCATATATCTTTTGAATCAGGGAATTTTGTTTTCTTTAGGTAAATTCCTAGGAATGGAATTCCTGGGTCAAATGGTATTTCTATTTTTAGTTTTTGAGGCTCCCCCATACTGCTTTCCACAGCTGTTGCACCAATCTGCAGTCCCAACAGTGTAGAAGGTTTCCCCTGTCTCTGCATCCTTGCCAGCATTTGTCTTTTGGATAGTGTGCCATTCTAACTGGAGTGAGGTGATAATCTCATTGTGGTTTTAATTTATTTCCCTGATGATTAGCAACATGGAGCATCTTTTCACATGCCTATTGGCCATTTGTATTTCTTCTTTGGAGAAGCATCTGTTCAGGTCCTCTGCCCATTTCTTTTCTTTTTTTTTAAAGACATTATTGATATACACTCTTATGAATGTTTCACCTGAAAAACAATGTGGTTACTACATTTACCCATATTATCAAGTCCCCACCCATACCCCGTTGCAATCACTGTCCATCAGTGTAGTAAGATGCCACAGAGTCACTATATGCCTTCTTTGTGCTACACTGTCTTCCCCATGACCCCTCACACATTGTGTACTAAACATAATACCCCTCAATCTCCTCCCTCCCTCCTCACCCGCCCTCCCCAACTCCTCCCCCTTGGTAACCACTAGTCCCTTCTTGGAGTCTGTGAGTCCGCTGCTGTTTTGTTCCTTCAGTTTTGCTTCATTGTTATACTCTACAAATGAGGGAAATCATTTGCGCTTGTCTTTTTCCACCTGGCTTACTTTACTGAGCATAATATCCTCCAGCTCCATCCATGTTGCTGCAAATGGTAGGATTTGTTTCTTATGTCTGCCCATTTCTTAATTGGGTTATTTATTTTTTGGGTGTTGAGTCATATGAATTCTTTATATATTTTGGATGTTAACCCCTTTTTAGATGAGTCACATACAAATATATTCTCCCATATTGTAGGATGCCTTTCTTTTCTGCTGATAGTGTCCTTTGCTGTATAGAATCTTTTTAATTTGATGTAGTGCCACTTGCTCATTTTTTATTTGGTTTTGATTTTGATGCTGAGGAGATATGTCCCAGGAAAAAATTGCTCTTACTTACATTCAGGAGATTTTTGCCTATGTTTTCTTCTAAGAGTTTTATGGTTTCATGACTTGCATTCAGGTCTCTGATCCATTTCCAGTTTACTTTTGCATATGGAGTTAGACAATGACCCAGTTTCATTCTCTTACTTGGAGCTGTCCAGTTTTTCAAAACACCAGTTGTTGAAGAGGCTGTCTTTTCCCCATTGTGTATTTATGGCTCCTAATTGAGCATATGTGCATGGGTTTATATCTAGGCTCTCTATTGTGTTCCACTGATCTATGGGTCTGTTGTTGAGGCACTTATATTATCTTTGTATTGTTTCGTGGATGTTGACAAATTGCTATGCGTATATGTTATCTCTGTGAATTAGAATTGACTTGAAGGTGTTATATTTCCCAATAACATCTAGTTAATTGTGTAATACCTGGAGATGCTTATTATGAGATTTTAAGAGAGAATAGCATGAAATATAAGATAGTAATTTAAAACATTTAAGTAAAATTTTTTTTCATCATGCTTCTTTATAATTTTAAATAATTTTCATTATAACTTAAAGTATGCTCATTTTTATGTAATAAACTTGGCTTCATTGTATCTGAAGGATTCTTCTTTATATTGTTTTGCCTAGAAGTTTTTTATTTGTTCATATTTAGATGTATTCTTTTTTTGATATTGCAGAATTAATAAATTAGATAATAGCCATTCATTATCTGAGAGGTCTCTGGAACTCCCTCTGGAAGAAGAAGATTCCATAGTTAATAAGTGTATCAAAATTAACTTTGACTCTGACAAAAAAGCTGCTGATATTAGTGAACACAAGGTGTCTAAATTAAGGGAAAAAATTTTAGAACCAAGAACCACTGGATGCTATAAACCACCAGCTATTCCTAACATAAAAGTATTTGAGGCAGTAGTCAGCTGCATTGGTGATGATGGAACTATATTTGTGGTACCCAAATTATCAGGTAAGATCTTTTACATTACGTGGGATTAGTCACTAAAAATAGCTAGCAGCTCCATTATTCTAGCAAGACAGACATGGATTAAAATTCCTTGGGCAAGCATTTAACTTCCTTAATCCTCATTTTCACAGGAATGTTCTGAAGGTTAAATGAAATAATGCACAAAAGTGGTTTTCACATAAAAATCATTTATTGACACACTGGGAATAGATAGACATTGAAACTAAGATTAGGTATAGGACTAGTTCCAGATTTGTCAGAACTGGCACTTATACAGTTTTGGCATCTCTAAGAAAAAAGAACAAACATTTGTATTCATTTAGAATGAGAGAAAAAAGATCACAAATCAAATTGAAAAGAAATTGAATGACTGGAGATTCAGAGCCCTTTGAGAATGTTCAGGTCCTCCCTGAGATTTCCTTGGGTTTAAGTAGAAATGCATCCTTACTACCACCTGGGCACAGTCAGATTACTCTGTAACTCAGCAACTCCAGCACTCACAAGATTTAAGCTCCATTAGCTCCTTAGGAAGTCTGCCTACAGATAAGGGTATGGTGGCTAGGAATTTGTTGAATTTGTTGTCTCATTTGTTGATCTTCTAAATACTATCTTTTATATTTGAAGAACAGAGTAAATCTGTGCCATTTGCTTTCTAAAATAAGTGAAAAATGTTTGAGACCTCTAGCAATAGTACTTAATCAAGAAGCTTTGCACAATCTGTAAATAGTCAAAGTTAAAACTGGTTGACTGTTACAGGCCAGGCAATGTACTAGATGCTGTACATCTAACCCCCCCCCCAATTACTGATAATGCAGATAAGTACTTTATGCCAGGTTTACAGAAGAGTAAACTGAGGCTTATGTAGGTAAAGGAACTACCCTGATCACGCAACTGAAGTGTTAGAACTGGTAGGGGAACTGACCCCAGAGCTTGCCTTCTGTGGTATCAGTTATAGGGATAGATATTTACTCTGGAAATGATAAACCAATTAGCAGTAACTAGCAAAATTAGAATTTTAACTTTATATCCCCAGCATTATGCTATATCTAAGCATCAAGTAACATATTACTTGTTTATTGTACTGAGATGTGTTAGTCAAAATGACATTACCTTAAAGTGGTAGTTCTTTTATACTAGGTTAACAGTATGTGTTTAGAGCTTTTAATGATGCTTGCACTCCCAGTAATACTTGCATTTATAACTAGAGATCAGAATAATTATTTATATGCTGTTAGTAGGATGTCTTGAAACTTATAGAAGCTACTTGACTGAATTAGATTTTTATTAAAGCACTTTTATGTGGAGACTGATTTTTAATATCCTTATAATATCTAAGTGGTGAAATGATTAAAGGTTGGTGATGACTTCATAGTGAAAATGGTAGGGAATTTTTCCTAAATGCTTTGTATTTTTAATTATTTCTTCAGAATTTGAGCTGATAAAAATGATGAATGAAATTCAAAGTAATTTAAAATGCCTTGGTCTTTTGGAGCCTTATTTCTGGAAAAAGGGAGAAGCCTGTGCAGTAAGAGGATCTGATACTATGTGGTATCGAGGCAAAGTAATAGAAGTTGTTGGTGGCACTATCAGGGTGAGTCTGATACTCTTCTGTGACTATTTTAAGGCTAAATGCTGTAACTGAAGTGGTCTTTTGAGTCTAAATACATGAAAGTTTGATCAAAACATCTTTTAATGAGTTCAGTCCTATAGGAAGACTGGTCAGATACATTACAAGTTTATTTGTAAAAAGAACTTTTCTTTTTATTTTCAAGTATATTTATTACTCTGAATAACCAAAACACATTTCCAGGTGGGAATTGGCCATTGGTAGGTAGTTTAATAGTACCACTTATTTGTAATTGGCAGCCCTGTTTGTATACATAGTGTTAATAAAACAGCTTGTTTTCCAATATGTTACGTATTTCCTTTGCAAATTTGTTTATAGCCTAGCTAGTTTACCTTTCTAAAATACCGAGGTAGTATTTGCATGATACTGAGTTTCATGCAAAATCTTAAGGAAGAGCTGTGTGCTTTGAAATATGGTGTATGTAAAAATAATAGATGAAAATATCTCTATTTATAATGAATTCCTTAAGTAAAGCAATGAAATTGATAAAGCACTTCATGAAACATTCAGCACTTGAAAATTTTAGTTTTAGGAGGGGAGGAAAAATTGAGAAAAGTCTTGTTTCTACTTGCACAAGAGTTTATTACTTATTTGATGATAAACCTAATAATTACATAACACTTCGGGTTTTTAAGCTTCTTTTTCACCTGTGTGCATTCATATTTTATAATTTGTTCCTAACTTTCATAGAAGTAGAGTATTATTCCCATTTTACTAAAAAGAAATTTAGGTTCAGTGATGTGCCCAAGGTTATCCTATTGGTGGGTAGTGATGTTGGAATTCATGTCCAAGCATCTGATTCCTAAATTTATGATCTAAGTCTTGAGCTTTTTCTGATAGATGACAGGCTTTAAATGGTTTTACTAGAGGCAAAATGGTTTCCAATTTTCGATGAGCATTTAAGTGTATGGATGCTTACAGATTCAAGTATTTGTATGGAGATGAGTCCATTTTCACATATATTTGAATTGTTCAGATAATCCCTTTTCTTCTTTAATACAGAAGTAAATCAAAACTCAATTTTTATTTTAAGTCATGAACTTTACATATATGGAATCCAACTTTATTTTTTCTCATGCTAGTTTCTGTTTTTACATTTATTTATGTTTTAATCACCTTTTATTTTTTCCATAGTCATTTTACATTTTGCATATACACAATAAATTTTTATTCCTGAACCTAATAGCTTTCAAAGTTTGTCCTATGATCCACATTAATAAACATTATGAGAAACTGTATTCACCCTGTCTGTGATATAATCAATTACTTTTTTATTCAGTTCTATTTCATTTATTAAAATGCTGATTACCAACCCAAATAAACAGTGATATGTTAATTTCATGACTTTGGGGCAAAAGAAATAGCAACATTCCTTATTCTTACTATGGTTTAGCAATTGAATTATCGAAGCTAAAAAAGCATTTCAAAACTGGGTTGTTGAGGATTTCTGGTTTCACATGTAAGGAGCTTGGAAGTTGCCACACCATTCTAACAGGTAGAAAGCTGAAGAACTCTTCTTGGATCTGCAAGAGAGGGAGTACACAGGACAAACCACTGCCCCAAAGATTACAGAGTCAGGTGAATATAGGGAGTCACAGCTTATGGCAACAGAGACACACAACCAGAACTGTACTTAAGGAATTACTGGCAACTCAGTGTGGACACCTCTGAGAGTTACTCCAGAGAGACCCATTCATCAGAAGGCCCCCCACAATTCTGTGAGACTTACTTCCAGGAGCTTGCTCTGTTTCTCATAGGAAATATAAGAAAAAAAACCCTCATGATTCCAGCAGGGGGAAGGAAAAAGGAACTGTTTTTTAAATGTGCCAGAGATGTTCTTCTTAACAAAGCCTGCCCTCAGGGGAAACTAGTTACCTGGGGCCTAACCCCCTGGGGTATTGTCAGAGTCTGACTGACTTGGGAGAAAGGAAATACCCAACTCCAGCTCACTGTGTTCATCCTGTGTCATCTAAGGGAGAAGAATAAAGAAATGAAAAACTGTCAAGTTCACACTCCAGAGGCATAGGCTCACTGAGACTGAGACCTAATCTTAGGACTGTAGAACTTCCCTTCCCCCCCATACATTACTCTCACCTTCTAAAAGCCTATTTATAGCAGTTCCTTTTGCACACTGTATCATGTCCAGCCATCAAGAAAAATTACAATAAAAACAGTATGGCACTGGCATCAAAACAAGCACAAAAATCAGTTGGAACAGAATAAAGACCCTAGAAATAAACCCCCACATATGTGGTCAGCTAATTTACATCAGAGAGGTCAAGAACATTCAATGGAGAAAGGACAGTTTCTTCAATAAACAGTGTTGGAAAACAGGTAGCCACATGCAAAAAAATGAAACTGGACCACTCTCTTACACCGTATTCAAAAATTAACTCAAAACAGATAGAAGATCTGAATGTAAGACCTGAAACCATAAAACTCTTAGAGGAAAACATACGTGGTAAGCTCCTTGACATTGGTCCTGGCAAAGATTTTGGGGTTTGTCACCAAAAGTAAAAATAAACAAGTGGAACTATAACAAACTATAAAGCTCTGCACAGCAAAAGGAACCATCAACAAAATGAAAAGACAACCTACCAAAAGGGAGCAAGTATTTGCAAATCATTTATCTAATAGGAGGCTAATATCCAAAATATATAAAGAAATTGTACAACTCAATAGCAAAGAACAATCTGATTAAAAAATGGGGAGAGATCTGAAAAGATATTTTATGAAGACATACAGGTAGCCAACAGGTGCATGAAAATGTGCTCAAAATCACTAATCTTTAGGGAAATACAAACCAAAACCACAATGAGATATATCACCTTATAACTGTTAGAATGCTAACTGTCAAAAAGAAAAGAAATAAGTGTTGGAGAGGATGTGGAGAAAAAGGAACCCTTGTACACTGCTAGAATGTAAACTGGTACAACCACTGTAGAAAACAGTATGGAGGTTCCACAAAAAAATTAAAAGTAGACTTTAGAGAGATTCAAGATGGCGGTGTGAGAGGTGACACGGAGAACTCCTCCCAAAACCACAAATAGTACAAAAATATAGTTAATTAATACAACTAACCCTAAAACAGCAAGAAGAAAGAAGGCTGCACCAGACTGCATAAAGACCTCATGAACAGAGCAGACATCACAAAACAGGGTAACATACGAAAGCCTTAATCTGGCAGGACCCAAGCCCTTCCCCCACCCCAGCTCACCGGTGGGAGGAAGGGAAACAGAGCAGGAAGGGGGTGGAAGCCTGGGACTGCTGAACACCTAGCCATGGAGATCAGCTTTGTGAGTGGAAGCCTATATTGTGTGGTGCTCTGGGTGTTGGGGAGCTCGGACAGACAAAGGACCTGGGAGACTGACATTCTGGCCATTTGTGTGGGACGGGATCCACACCCGGCCACTCTGTGTCGGGGGAAGGGTGGGCGGTCTGAGAGGCTTCCTAGAGCGAGAAGGCTGCAGAAGGGGCGGGGTTTTCACAGAGCTTGCTGCACAGGAGAAGGAAGAGCTGGACAAGGTTGTCTGGGTATGGTCTGCCCAGCTGGTTGGGAACTTTGAGGAGTTTCAGGTGCTCCATCCCCCTGGCTGCCTACTCAGCTCTGAGGCCCCCCACTGTGACACACAGCCTGCCGAGCCTTCCTACTGGCCTGCAGGCACCTGCTCGCAAACAGGCAATCACTACACTGGCGTCAGGCCAGCCAGAGGGAGGCCCCACCTACAACAGCTTGAGACGCAAAGCACAGAGGCTTACACGTGGGTGCTTGGCCCACTGTCTCTGACGCTGGAGACAGGCACCGCAGACGGGAATCAGGAAACAGATCTTCCCCTCCTACGCACCAGCTCTGCTCCGCTACGACCCTCAGCATCGGCATTCTGTGTGTCACACTGGGGAGCCTCAGAGCTGAGTAGGCAGGCAGGGGGATGGAGCACCTGAAGCTCCTTAGAGACTGGACTTTTTGCGCACTAGTGGGCACCATACAAATATGAAATGTCAAAAGACCATGGTTCAGACCAAAATCTCACAAACCCCAGAAAAAGGGCCAAATGAAACTGAACTTGCCAATCTTCCTGAAAGAGAGTTCAAAATAAAAATTATAAACATGCTTATGGAGGTACAGATAAATATTCAAGAACTCAGAAACGAATTTAAGTCGGAGATTCAATCATCAGAAATGAATTTAAGTCAGAGATTCAATCATTAAGAAATTCCGTATCTGAAATGAAACATACAATGGAGGGATTTAAAAGCAGATTAGATGTAGTAGAAGAAACGGAAAATGGAATAGAAATTAGAGAAGAAGAATACAAAAAACCTGAGGCACAGAGAGAAAAAAGAAACTCTAAGAATGAAAGAATATTGAGAGAACTGTATGACCAATCCAAATGGAAAAATATTCACATTATAGGGGTACCAGAAGAAGAAGAGAGAGAAAAAGGGATAGAAAGTGTCATTGAGGAGGCAATTGCTGAAAACTTCCCCAATCTGGGGAAGGAGATAGTCTCTCGGGCCATAGAGGTGCACAGATCTCCCAACACAAGGGACCCAAGGAAGACAACATCAAGACACATAATAATTAAAATGGCAAAGATCAAGGATAAAGACAGACTTTTAAAAGCAGCTAGAGAGAAAAAAGATCACATACAAAGGAAAACCCATCAGGCTATCATCAGACTTCTCAACAGAAACCTTACAGTCCAGAAGAGAGTGGCATGATATATTTAATACAATGAAGCAGAAGGGCCTTGAACCAAGAATACTCTACCGGTCAAGGTTATCATTTAAATTTGAAGGAGGGATTAAACAATTTTCAGATAAGCAAAAGTTGAGAGAATTTACCTCCCACAAACCACCTCTACAGTGCATTTTGGAGGGACTCCTATATATGGAAGTATTCCTAAGGCTAAATAGATGTCCCCCAACGGCTAGACAAAGAGTACAGAATATGATTCATAACATACATGGAGGAGGAAGAAAAAGGAGGAAAAAGAAGCTTTAGGTTGTGTTTGTAACAGCATACAAAGTGAGTTAAATTAGACTGTTAGATAGTAAGGGAATTACCCTTGAACTCTTGGTAACCACGAATCTAAACCCTGCAATGGCAATAAGTACATACCTATCAATAATCATAATAATCATTCTAAATGTAAATGGTCCGAATGCGCCAATCAAAAGACATAGAATCAGTGAATGGATAAAAAAACAAGAACCATCTATATGCTGCCTACAGGAGACTCACTTTAAACCCAAAGACATACACAAACTAAAAGTGAAGGGATGGAAAAAGATATTTCATGCAACTAATAGTGAGAAAAAAGCAGGAGTTGCAATACTTGTATGAGACAAAATAGACTTCAAAACAAAGAAAGTCACAAGAGACAAAGAAGTGCATTATATAATGATTAAGGGGTCCATCCAACAAGAAGATATAAGCATTATAAATATCTATGCGCCCAACACAGGAGCACCTACATATGTGAAACAAATACTAACAGAATTAAAAGAGGAAGTACAATGCAATGCATTCATTCTAGGAGATTTCAGTACTCCACGTACTCTGAAGGACAGATTAAGCAGACAGAAAATAAGTAAGGAGACAGAGATACTGAACAGCACAGTAGAACAGGTGGACCTAACAGACATCTACAGAACTCTACACCCAACAGCAGCAGAATACACATTCTCCTAAGTGCACATGAAACATTTTCAAGAATAAATCATATCCTAGGCCACAGAAAGAGCCTCGGTAAATTCAAAAAGACTGAAATTGTACCATCCAGTTTCTCAGACCACAAAGGTATGAAACTAGAAATAAATTATGCAAAGAAAATGAAAAATCCAACAAACACATGGAGTCTTCACAACATGCTCCTAAATAATCAATGGATCAATGACCAAATAAAAACAGAGATCAAGCAATATATGGAGACATATGACAACAACAATTCAACACCAGAAAATCTGTGGGATGCCATGAAGGCCGTCCTAAGAGGAAAGTATACTGCAATACAGGCCTACCTCAGGAGAGAAGAACAATCCCATATGAAAAGTCTAAACTCACTATTAACGAAATTAGAAAAAGAAGAACAAATGAGGCCCAAAGTCAGTAGAAGGAGGGACATAATAAAGATGAGAGGAGAAATAAATAAAATCGAGAAGAATAAAACAATAGAAATAATCAATGAAAGCAGGAGCTGGTTCTTTGAGAAAATGAACAAAATAGATAAACCCCTAGCCAAACTTATCAAGAAAAAAAGAGTCTACACACATAAACAGAGTCAGAAACGAGAAAGGAAAAATCACTAAGACACCACAGAAATACAAAGAATTATTAGAGAATACTACGAAAAATTATATGCCAACAGACTGGTTAACCTAGAAGAAATGGACAACTTTCTAGAAAAATACAACCTTCCAAGACTGACCCAGAAACAAACAGAAAATCTGAACAGACCAATTACCAGCAACGAAATTGAATTGATAATCAAAAAACTACCGAAGAACAAAATCCCTGGACCAGATGGCTTGACTTCTGATTTTTATCAAACATTTAGTGAAGACCTAATAGCCATCCTCCTTAAAGTTTTCCAAAGAGTAGAAGAGAGCATACTTCCAAACTCATTCTATGAGGCCAGAATCACTCTAATACCAAACCAGGCAAAGACACCACAAAAAAGAAAATTACAGACCAATATCCCTGATGAACATAGATGCAAAAATACTCAACAAAATATTAGCAAATCAAATTCAAAAATACATCAAAAAGATCATCCATCATGATCAAGTAGAATTTATTCCAGGGATACAAAAATCATAAACATTAAAAAATCCATCAATATCATCTACCAAATCTACAAAAAGAAGGACAAAAGCCACATAATCATCTCCATAGATGCTGAGAAAGCATCTGACAAAATTCAACATCCATTCATGATAAAAAATCTCAACAAAATGGGTATAGAGGGCAAGTACCTCAACATAATAAAGCCCATGTATGACAAACCCACAGCAAACATCATACTTAACAGTGAGAAGCTGCAAGCTTTTCACCTAAGATCAGGAACAAGATCTCCCCCACTCTCCCCACTGTTATTCAACATAGTACTGGAGGTCCTAGCCACGGCAATCAGACAAAACAAAGAAATACATGGCATCCAGATCGGTAAAGAAGAAGTCAAACTGTCACTATTTGCAGATGACATGATATTGTACATGAAAAACCCCAAAGACTCCACTCCAAAACTACTAGTAATATCTGAATTCAGCAAAGTTGCAGGATACAAAATTAATACACAGAAATATGTGGCATTCTTATACACTAATGATGAACTAGCAGAAAGAGAAATCAGGAAAACAATTCCATCCATAATTGCATCAAAAAGAATAAAATACCTAGGAATAAACCTAACCAAGGAAGTGAAAGACCTATATCCTGAAAACAACAATACACTCATAAGAGAAATTAAAGAAGATACCAATAAATGGAAACACATCCCATGCTCATGGATAGGAAAAATTAATGTTGTCAAAATGGCCATCCTCCCTAAAACAATCTACAGATTAAATGCAATCCCTATCAAATCACCAACAGCATTCTTCAATGAACTAGAGCAAATCATTCTAAAATTCATATGGAACCACAAAAGACCCCGAATAGCCAAAGCAATCTTGAGAAGGAAGAATAAAGCAGCTGCGGGGATTACACTCCCCAACTTCAAGCTCTACTACAAAGCCACAGTAATCAAGACAATTTGGTACTGGCACATGAACAGAAACATAGACCAGTGGAACATACTAGAGAGCACTGATATAAACCCAACCATATATGATCAGTTAATATATGATAAAGGAGCCATGGACATACAATGGGTAAATGACAGCCTTTTCAACAACTGGTGTAGGCAAAACTGGACAGCTACATGCAAGAGAATGAAACTGGATTATTGTTTAACCCCATACACAAAAATAAACTCAAATGAATCAAAGACCTGAATGTAAGTCATGTAACCATAAAACTCTTAGAAGACAACATAGGCAAAAACCTCCTAAATATAAGCATGAGCAACTTCTTCCTGAACACATCTCCTCAAGAAAGGAAAACAAAAGCAAAAATGAACACTTGGGACTACATCAAATTAAAATGTTTCTGTTCGACAAAGGACACCATCAACAGAACAAAAACGCATCCTACAGTATGGGAGAATATATTTGTAAACAACATATCCAACTAGGGATTAACATCCAAAATATATAAAGAACTCACATGCCTCGACACCCAAAAAGCAAATAACCCGATTAAAAATTGGCAGAGGATGTGAAGAGACAATTCTCCAAGGAAGAAATTCAGATGGCCAACACACACATTAAAAGATGCTCCACATCACTAACCATCAGGGAAATGCAAATTAAAACCACAATGAGATATCACCTCACACCAGTAAGGATGGCCAGCATCCAAAAGACTAAGAACAATAAATGCTGGTGAGGATGCGGTGAAAGGGGAACCTTCCTATACTTCTGGTGGGAATGTAAGGTAGTTCAACCATTGTGGAAAGCAATATGGAGGTTCCTCAAGAAACTAAAAATAGGAATCCCACTCCTTGCAATTTACCCAAAGAAAACAACTTCTCAGATTCAAAAAGACATATGCACCCCTGTTTATTGCAGCACTAATTACAATAGCCAAGATATTGAAGCTACCTAAGTGTCCATCAGTAGATGAATGGATAAAGAAAAGGTGGTACACATACACAATGGAATACTATTCAGCCGTAAGAAAGAAACAAATCCTACCATTTGCAGCAACGTGGATGGAGCTGGAGGATATTATGCTCAGTGAAATAAGCCAGGCGGAGAAAGATAAGTGCCAAATGGTTTCCCTCATTTGTGGAGTACAACAACGAGGCAAAACTGAAGGAGCAAAATAGCAGCAGACTCAGAGACTCCAAGAAGGGACTAGTGGTTACCAAAGGGGAAGGGTGTTGGAGGGTAGGTGGGGAGGGAGGGAGATGGGGATTGAGGGATATTATGCTTAGTACACATGGTGTGGGGGGTCACGGGGAAACAGTGTAGCATAGAGAAAGCAAAGCAGTGAATCTGTGGTGTCTTACTTCACTGATGGACAGCGACTGCTTTGTGGTATCAGTGAGGACTTGATAATATGGGTAAATGTAGTAACCACATTGTTTTTTCATGTGAAACCTTCATAAGGCTGTATATCAATAATACCTTATTAAAAAATGTAAAAAACATCTCTTTAATGTAAACATAATCAACTTTTTTCCTCAACACATCTCCTCAGGCAAGGGAAACAAAATAAAAATGAACAAATTGAACTACATCATGCTAAAAAGCTTCTGTACAGAAAAGAACGCCATCAGCAGAACAAAAAGGCATCCTACATTGTGGGAGAATATATTTGTAAATGACATATCTGACACGGGGTTAACATCCAAAATATATAAAGAACTCACACGCCTCAACACCCAAGAAACAAATAACCCGATTAAAAAATGGGTCGAGTATATGAACAGACACTTCTCCAAAGAAGAAATTCAGATGACCAACAGGCACATGAAAAGATGCTTCATATCACTAATTATCAGGGAACTGCATATTAAAACCATAATGAGATATCACTTCACACCAGTTAGGATTTCCAACATAGAAAAGACTAGAAACAACAAATGCTGGCAAGGATGCAGAGAAAGGGGAACCCTCCTGCACTGCTGGTGGGAATGTAAACTAGTTCATCCATTGTGGAAAGCAATATGGAGGTTCCTCAAAAAACTAAAAATAGAAATACCATTTGACCCGGGAATTCCACTCCTAGGAATTTTTGGGGGGGATTTTCTTTTTTTTTCTTTCTTTTATTTTGGTATCATTAATGTACAATTACTTGAACAACATTATGGTTACTAGACCCCCTATTATCATTTCTTCCCCACATACCCCATTACAGTCACTGTCCATGAGTGTAGTAAGATGCTATAGAATCATTACTTGTCTTCTCTGTACATACTGTGTTTCCCATGTCCCCCGCGGCTGCATTATGTGTGCTAATCATAATGCCTCTTTTCCCCCCTTATCCCTCCTTTCCCACCCATCCTCCCCGGTCCCTTACCCTTTGGTAACTGTTAGTCCATTCTTGGGTTCTGTGAGTCTGCTGCTCTTTTGTTCCTTCAGTTTTTCCTTTGTTCTTATATTCCACAGATGAGTGAAATCATTTGATATTTGTCTTTCTCCACCTGGGTTATTTCACTGAGCATAATACCCTCTACCTCCATCCATGTTGTTGCAATTGGTACACTCCTAGGAATTTTTACCCAAAGAAAACATCTTCTCAGATTCAAGAAGACATATGTATCCCTATGTCTTTCCAGAACTACTTACAGTAGCCCAGATATGGAAGCAACCTGAGTGTCCATCAGTAGATGAATGGATAAAGAAGATGTGGTACATATACACAGTGGAATACTATTCAGCCATAAGAAAGAAACAAATCCTACCATTTGCATCACAATGAATGGAGCTAGCGGGTATTATGCCCAGTGAAATAAGTCAGGCAGAGAAAGACAAATACCAAATGATTTTCCTCTTTTGTGGAGTATAACAATGAAGCCAAACTGCATGAACAATGTAGCAGGAGACTCACAGACTCCAAGAAGGGACTAGTGGTTATCAAAGGGGAGGAGTTGGGGAGGGTGGGCGGGAAGGGAGAGAGAAGGGGATTGTGGGGTATCATGATTGGTGCACATGATGTGTGGGGTTCATGGGGAAGACAGTATAGGTCCGAGAAGACAAATAGGGACTCTGTGGCATCTTACTGTGCTAATGGACAGTGACTGTAATGGGGTATGGGGGAGGCTTGATAATAAGGGTGAATGTAATAACCACATTGTTTTTCTTGTGAAACCTTCACAAGAGTGTATATCAATGATGCCTTAATAAAAAAATACATGAAGGTTATAAGTAAATGGACAAAGAAAAATATTCCATATTAACTCTAATTAAAAAAAGCAGAACCTGTAATAATTTCAGACAGACCAGACTTCAAAGCAAGGACAGTTATCAGAAATAAAGGGCATTACATAATGATAAGGAGCTTATTTTCCAAGAAGACATAACAGTCCTTAATGTGTATGTGCCTAACAACAGAAAGTCAAACTACATGTAGCAAAAACTAATAGAACTTCCAGTAGAAATAGATGTGCCCATTATCATAGTTGGAGAACTCAACACCCCTTTTGCAGAGCTGGACAGATTGAGCAGGCAGAAAATCAATAAGAATATAGTTGAATTCAAAAACACCATCAATCAACTGGATATAATTGGCATCTACATACTATTTTATCCAACAGCAAAATACCATTCTTCTCAAGCTTGCATGAAACCTTCACCAAGGTGGACAAAAGTACAAGCCATAAATCACACCTTAAATTTAAAAAAAAAGAAATCAGTATCTATTCTCAGACCAGAATGAAATTAAACTAGAAATCAGTAACAGAAAGATAACTGGCAAATCCTAAAATACATGGAGATTTAACAACAAACTTCTAAATAGCACATTGTTTATTAAGGAAAAAATCTCAAGAGAAATTTAAAGATATTTTGAACTAAATAAAAATGTAAGCAACTTAACAAAATTTGTGAGATGCAACAAAAGCAGTGCAAAAGGAAAATCATAGCATTGAGTGCATATTAGAAAAGAAAAATCTAAAATCCATTATCTATGTTTCCAGCTTAGAATGCTAGAAAAAGAAAAAAATCCACAGTAGCAAAAGAAAAGAATTAAGAATTAAAGCAGAGATCAGTGAAACTGAAACACAAAATCAAGAAAGCAAATCTATGAGATTAAAAGCTGGTTCATTGAAAATATCAATACAATTGAGAAGTCTCTTGCCAGGCTAAGAAAAAAGAGAAAGGACACAAATTACTAGTATCATAAATGGTAGAATATAATTACAGATCCTATGCACATTACAAGATAATAAAGGAATATGAACATCTCTAAGCCGACAAACTTGATAACCTAGATGGAATGGACCGATTCCTTATATGACAGAATCTGCTAAAATCCACACAAGAAGAAATAGACAATCTGAATAGGTCTGTATCTATTGAATTGAATAATTGGTAACCTTCCAAAACAAAAGAACTAGTCCCAGATAGGTTCACTGATGAATTCTATAAAACATTTAAGGAAGATATTTTACCTGTTCTCTACAATCTCTCTCAGAGAATAGAAATAGAGGGAATACTTCTAACTTGTATGAGGCCAGGCATTACCATAATACCAAAAACAGCAAAGACATTACAAGAAAACTACAGACCAGTATCCTCAGCAGCATAGACGTAAAAATTCTCAACAAAATATTAGCAAAGCAAATCCAACAATGTATAAAAAGGATTATACATCATGACCAAATCATATTTATCTCAAGTATACAAACCTGATTCAACATTTGAAAATCAATTAATGTAATCCATCACATCAACAAACTAAGAAAGAATCACATGACCATATCAAAAGATGCAGAAAAAGCATTTGAGAGGATCTAATAGTCATGCTAAAACCTCTTAGTAAACTAGGAAAAAGGGGAATTTCCTCAACTTGATAAAGATCATCTACAAAAAACTTATAGCTAACATCATAATGGTGAGACCCTCAAGCACTTCACTAAGAGCAAGAGGAAGGCAAGATGTCTTCTCTCAGCGCTCCTTTTCGAACGTCATACTAGAGTTACTAGCTAGTGCAACAAGAGGTAAGAACAAAGGAAATACAGTTGACCTTTGAATAATGTGGGGATTGGGGTGCCAACTTTTGACTCTCCAAATACTTAACTACTAATAGCCTACTGTTGACCAGAAGTCTTACTGATGATATAAACAGTTAATACGTATTTTGTATGTTACATGTATTATAGGCTGTATTTTTTTATTAAGGTATCATTGATATATAATCTTATGAAGGTTTCACATAAACAGCATTGTGGTTATTACATTCACCCATATTATCAAGTCC
This sequence comes from Phataginus tricuspis, assembly GCA_029783875.1. NCBI lineage: Eukaryota > Metazoa > Chordata > Mammalia > Pholidota > Manidae > Phataginus > Phataginus tricuspis. Next base: position 17,520,646 of record JAQQAC010002067.1, on the reverse strand, counting down.
CCCACACACACCCCATTGCGGTCACTGTCCATCAGGGTAGTAAGATGCTCTACAGTCACTACTTGTCTTCTCTGTGCTATAATTATAGGCTGTATTCTAAAATAAAGTAAGCTAGAGAAAATTTTTTTTCAAATTGTCACACTCTCCAAAAAGTTTTCCAATATATTATTTGAAAAAAATCTGCATATAAGTGGACCTGCATGGTTCAAACCCATGTTGTTAAAGGGTCAACTGTAAAAGGTACACAGATGAGGAAGGAGGGGCTATAACTGTTCACAGATAACAGTTCATGTATGTAAAAAATGTGAAAGAATTGACAAAACTTTTGGAACTGTAAGCAATTACAGCAAGATTGTAGGTTAGAAGGTTGGTAATCAGAAGTTATTCACTTTCCTATATACTAGCAATGAACAAGTGAAATTTGAAGTTAAAACACAATGCCATTTACATTAGCAACTCCCAAAACAAAATACTTATGTGTAAATCTAAATATGTCCAAGATCTATATGAGGAAAACTACAATAATTATGAACGAAATAAATGGAGAGAGATTCCATGTTCATGGATAGGAGGGCTCAGCATTGTCAAAATAGCAACTTGATTTATATATTCACTGCAGTCCCAATCAGAATCTTGGCGACTTATTTTGTGGATATTGATAAACTGATTTTAAAGCTTATATGGATAAGCAAAAGACCCAGAGTAGCCCGCACAGTATTAAATGAGAAGAACAAAGCTAGAGGATTAATGCCTCCAGACTTCAATACTTAGTATAAAGTTACAGTAATTGAGACATTGTGGGATTGGCGAAACAATAAGGAAATGGATCAATGGAACAGAATAGAGAGCCCAGAAATAGATTCACAGAAATATAGCCAACCAATCTTTGACAAGGGATTAAAGACAGTGCAATGGAGCAAAGATTGTCTTTTCAAAAAAAGGTACTGGAACAAGTGGATATCCACATGCAAAAAAATGAATCCAGACACACTTTACACCCTTCACAAAAATTCACTCAAAATAGATCACAGACATTATTGTAAAACACAAAACTATAGAACTCCTAGAAGATTGCACAGAAAACCTCAGTGACTTTGAGTGTGGCAGTTCCTTTTTAGAGCACCAAAGACATGACACATGAAAGAAATAAGGAATAAGGTAGACTTCATTTGAATTAAAAACCTCTTCGTGAAAGACAATGTCAAGAGAATAAGAAGACAAGCCCCACATTGGGGAGAAAATACATGCAAAAGACTCATCTGATAAAGGTCTATTATCCAAAATAAACAACTCCTAAAATTCAACAATAAGAATATAACCCAGTATGCTCCATTATTAAGTGTAAATCAGAGCTTCTAAAATACTTGAAAAAAATTAAGTAAAACTTAAAAATCATCTTCAAAAAAAGGATTATTCTCAAGGAATTTGTAAATCTAATAGTCCCAGGATTTTTTTAAAAAAACTTTATGTGTAAGAAAATCTGTTGACAGTGATTACTATGGGATGACTGAATGCAGTGTTATCTTTTTCTGGAGATTTTTCAAATCCAGATTTAGATACTTTCTAGGATGTCTGGTTTGGTTTTTTTTAATACCATGGAGTCTATTCTGTCCCCTACTTTTTAGTAGCAAATTTTAATTATAAATTTCATTTCTTCTTTCAGGTACAGTATCTAGATCATGGATTCACTGAGAAGATCCCACAGTGCCATCTTTACCCTATTTTGCTATATCCCGAGATACCCCAGTTTTGTATTCCTTGTCAACTCTGTAATACCATACCTGTAAGTAAACAGTAATTTGTAGGATGATTAATTTTAAAGGTTTTTAGCTATAATTTTCTAGAACTTAGAAGGTAAAATGAAATCCCTTTCGGTTGCAGTGAAAGTGGTAAAATACTTAGAAATAAACTAAATAAGGCAGCTAAAGTTTCTTTGTGAAGAAAACTACAAAATTACACTGAAGGATATTAAACAAACCACTGAATAAATGAAGAGGCATAATGCCTTCATAGACTGGAAGATGTAAGATTGAAAAAATTTAGTTATTTGTTCAAGTAAAATTTCAACAATTTCGAACCTGGTAATCAATAGAGTGGTATATTTATTAATGCTTGCTGCATAACAAATTAAGCTAAAACTTAATAGTGTAAATCCACAATAAACTTTTTTCTCTAATAGTTACTGTGGCTCAGGTTGGAGCAGCTCGGCCCAGGGGCTTTGGCTCAGAGTCACTAGCGATGTTACTACCAAGGTGTCCTCCAGAACATGGGATCGAGAGGACTCGCCTCTGAGTGGCTATCACGTGGCTTTGGCAGGCAGCTGAAGCTCCTGTGTACTCTTGGCAGGAGGCCCCAGTTGTTTGCCATGTGAACCTCTTAACATAAAACAGAACAATCACTGCTCCTTAGTAAATACATACTGTAGGCATTATACAAGCACTATGTTGGCATATTAGTCTTTTAAAAAAAGTTTTATGATGCTTTGTTTTAATGTAGGTTTATATTTTTTAAGCATAAGATGCTTTAATTGAGTATTGTGGGGAGGTGCTCAATTATTAGTTTCTTCAGATCATTTTTATAATATACTCATGATATTCTCTCAAAACTGTTTTGTACTACTGTCTAGTGTTATCTGTTTGTGGCTACTTTTATATATCTTCATTTGCTTCTTGCTCTGTCTTATTTTGTGAAAGTATGAAAGATTCTGAATTTATTAATCCCAAATAGGTTGGGAATGTCTGGCAACCAGACGCAATAGAACTCCTTCAGGAACTGCTTTCAAAGAGAGAGGTGGAAATTCACATTGTGGTAATTTATATTTAAAGCATATATTTAAATGATTTAAGTATTTGCCATGAAGTGTTATAGGAAACATAGTTTGAGGGATATTTTTTATTTTTAGTAGTGTTTCTATGGGAACATAAATTACTCATTAACATAAAAGAAGTTACCGCTTTGGTGCCTAATTTTGAGCAATTTCCCAAGAACTTTCATAAGCTTTAAAGTCAGTAATATTGAAGGTTCTTTGTTAACAGTTTATTTTAATACAGGGAGCAGTATCGAAGAATTGGAGACTTTTCTAAATACATGTATTCTAGGATGGTACTGTTCATGTAGCACTATGGTAGGTGCAGGTAATCTCTGTCCTCAAAGACCTTATCTAGTTATGGAACAGCTAGGTACAAGACAGAACCCTAAAATCTACACAACACAAAGTAACACACTGAGAGCCAAGTGACTGGCAAACAGAGCCAGTGTGTTAGGAAGTTAGACATGGGGAGAATTGAGGTAGGCCTTGAAGAAGAGATGGTGAAGTCCTCCTGACCAGGGAAACGGAACGCACAAGTAGGCAGAGAGACAGAAGCGGGTGTGGCATGTTTTTGGGAAGGAGTATATAACTGGCTAGAATAATAGAGGTTTTGTGAGAAGTGGTTTGTGAACAGGACTTAAGAGAGGCAGAGTTGGTCAGTGGGAACCCCCTGGAGGTTTCTGAGCAATGAGGTAATAAGATTAATCTGTTGCTATATTTGAGCATCCCAGTAGAAAAATACACAGACTATAAGGAAAGTATTTCTGTATGAAAGGTGATGATGGGATGATAAAAGATCCCAAAAGGGCCACAGACCCACGTAAAAAGTTTTAAGGTTGCTCTGTTAGTACCAAGAGCCTATCTCTGGTTACTCAGCTGCTGTGGAAGGCCATGGGAGTAAGGCAGAGATCAAAATGTCTTAGTTCATCAAAGTAGCTTTCTTTGCTGCTTAGCTTAACCTAGGACAGTTTGTAGTATACCAGAGGCTGCCATGTGCTTGCCATACCAAACCCTCCCTGGACTTGCTCCTCTGACCTTTTATACTAATAAAAAATACTGAGTGCCTCATATGTGCTGGGCTCTGTTCTAGGCCTGGTGGTGTAGCAATGAACTGAGTAGTCAGGAATTCCTGCTTTCAGGGAGCTTCCATTTAGTGATGGGAAAAAAATTAAAAACATAAAATATATGGTATATTATATTATTAGATAGCAGTAAGTGTTAGGAAACAATGAAGTGGGAAGGGCTAATAGGGTGGGGTAGAGTAGACGAAGAGGAACATTTTAAATTACAGTGCTCAGAAAAGACCTCACTGCAAAGATGATATTTGAGTAAAGACTTTAAAATGGTGAGAGGACACTGTGAAGCTAGCTACCAGGAGAGCGGTGCAGAGCTCAAAGGCCGGGCAGAAGAAATGACACAGAAGACTTGGAGATGGGAAGACTTGGGGAGCTTCAGCAGTAAGCTGGCACAGGCAGCCTTTTGAGGGGTTGAACAAAGGAGTACCATGGTCTGACCTTTCTTCCAGTATTTTCACTCTGCTGCACTGGTAAAAACTGGACAGTAGAAAAAGAAAGAAGCAGGGAGATCTGATGGAAGGCAATACAACTCAGTAACTCAGTAGAGACGTGAGTTCAAACTAAGGTGGCAGCAAGTGGAAATGGTAAAAAATGATCATCTTGTCAGCTGTATGCACAGCTGATAAGTATAGCTCAGTACCTAATAAATGTGAGTGGACTTAGGAGTTCGAAAGCCATTATCATAACTCCTTATAGATGGTTACTAATTTCTTCTGATTCCTACAAGTTTTGGATTTTTAATGAAACTTTCTTTACCCCTGAACATACCTTTTCTTTCTATTTCTACTTTTATAAATTACTAGTATCATCTAAAGATAATGTGTAGTAAATTAATTCCTAGGACTAGAAATCTCTTGACCTTATGGACACCTAAATATATTTTACATAAACCAAAGTAGTAGACTTAATTACTGCCTCAAAACCTGCCATATACCAGGAAGTAAATTTTTTGAAATGAGTCACCAGTCAAACCAGTAATAATGTGATTGTCAAAAATGTGATTTCATATTTGGTGATTATAAAATGTTATTCTTCAAACTCTGTTTTTGTAGTAATAATCTTCTTTATTGAACTTAAATAGGAATTACCTGATAATCCATGGGGGAAATTATCTATTCACCTCTATTTTGATGGAATGTCACTTTCTTATTTTATGGCACACCATAAATATTGTACTTCTGAACATTCTGAAGAGATAGTGAAAGAAGTAAGTGAACTCTTTTCTATAAAAATTTACACTGTAGAAAACATTCTCATTAAAAATGTCATATTTTATTTTACACCTCAAGTCTTAATGGTTCTACATGTCTAATATATTAAGACAGTCTAGAGAATTTGTATAAATTCTTTATTGAGAAAGCACTACACTGTATCATGCTTTATAACTGTCCTCACCAACACTTATAATTGCATTAAGATTCAATTAATGTTTGTGTACCTTCAAACTTAATGAGAAGCCTATATGTTATCCAATGTTATTTAAATATAGAGATGTAAATTATAAAATCTTATAGAATTCCACTGCCAGAAAAGGAGTCTCTTCTCATAAAATGTGTTTTCCTTTTATTTGACATTAAAACATTTCCCCAATTTTGCCTTATTACAGGAAACTCATAACAAGATTTTAAGCACCCTTTCCAGTTGCCTGGTGCTTCTGTTTTTAATATTTTAAAAAACGTAATTAGCCTATTATAAATATGATTTCACATTGCTAGCTGCCATAAATATAGAAATAAGGTATCGTAAATAATAACATTAATATTGTATATAGCAAGGTATATTTATCACTAAACTTTTACTTGTTATGTTTTTAAATATTTATTACATGGCCAACATTATGTTCAGTTCAGTATAGAAAATTACTTTCTTTACTCAAATAGAAATTATGATACTACTTCATACATGTAATCCTCACTGCTAGCTTTTTCTTTTGAGCAGAGGGGTGTATGTGTGTGCCCCATGTGTTTGCATAAAAGGTGTCACATCTATTTAACTTATTTTATAAAGATTACTTAGTCTGTCTCTTCCAATTGTACTCTTATGTGTGAACATTTAAAAGGAAAAGGAAAAGCTCCCATAGCTCCCACTCTCTTAAAAAAACTATTTACCATTGGTGTGTTTTTAGCATAATTTTGAGGATTCTTATTGTTGCAATATTAAGATTACTCAGAACTTTAGATTTTCCCATAGGTAACCTGAACTAACTAAATCTTGCCAACAAGGACTTGCATGTGGCTTTTTGTGTGAAATGTGAAAAGAACCTTAAAACTATTATATATAATTAAAGATGGTTTTATTCATTAATAATACTATATTATTTCAGAAACCAACAGATTACAAAAAGTATGAGGAGGAAAGGTGGGAAATAAGGTTTGAGGTAAGTTTCAATCCAAATATTTTGGAAACTTTGGACACTTCATCAATATAAAGATCTAATATAAGATCAGGAAGAAATCATTTTCTCTCATAACAGCTTTATTGAGATAGTTTACATACCATAAAATTACCTTCCTAAGTATACAGTTCAGTGGTTTTCAGCATATTCACAGAGTTGTACAATCATCACAGCTACCTAATTCAATAACAATTTTATCACCCCAAGCAGAAACATCCCATTTTCCCCTCTCCCAGTTTCCTGAAAACCACTACACTTGTCTGTATGGATTTGCCTATTCTGGACATTTTATATAAATGGGACCATATAATACATAGCCCTTTATGACTGGATTCTTTCACTGGCAAGTTTTCAAGGTTCGTTCATATTGCAGTATTTGTCCTTTTCCTTGCTAAATGCTCTTGCGTTGTGTGGCTGCACCACATTGTGTTCATTCACCTGTTGATGGACTGGTGGGCTGTTTTCACTTTTTTGCCATTGTGAATAAAACTGAATATTCATGTACAAGTTTTTATGTGGATATCTATTTTTACCTCTCTTGGGTTATGGACACAGAGTGGAATTACTAAGGCATGGTGACTGTTTTCCATTTTAAGGAGCTACAAGACTTTTCAGAGGGGTTGCACCATTTTACTTTCATACTAGGAATGAGTGAGTTTCCATTTTCCTCATATCCTCACCAGCATTTGTTACATGATTTTTCCCCCCAGCCATTTTAGGATAGGTGTAAAAGTATTTCATTGTGATTTTTGATTTGCATTTCCCTAATGGTGAGCATCTTTTCATGTGTTCTTTGGCTATTTGTATATTTTCTTAGGAGAAATCTCTGTTCAAATCCTCTTCTGAGGATTTGGCACCAAAAACAAAAGCACCAAAAATAAACAACTGAGACTACATCAAACTAAAAACTTCTGCACAGCAAAGGAAACTGTCACAAAATAAAAAGGCAGCCCTACAGAAGGGAGGAAATATTTGCAAATCATACATCTGGTAAGGCATTAATATCCAAAATATATAAGAATTCATACAACTCAACAGCAAAAAAAAAAAATCTGATTTAAAAAATCAGTAGAGAGACTGTACAACTCAGAGGAGACAAGTAGTGATTCTCATCTCACTACGCTGATGGACAGTGACTGTAATAGGGTTGGTGGTGGGGACCTGAGGAAGGGGGTAGTTTAATCACCATAATATTGCTCATGTAATTGTAGGTTAATGATACCAAAATAAATTGTTAAAAAAAAAAATCAGAGAAATTGAATAAACATTTTCCAAAGAAGACATACACCTAGCCAGCAGGCACATGAAAAGGTGCTCAGTATCACTAATCATCAGGAAAATGCAAATCAAAAACACCATGAGATACCACCTGATAACCTGTTAGAATGGGTGTTACTCAAAAGACAGGACATAGTAAGTGCCGGTGAGGATGTGGAGAAAGGGAACCCTTGCACACTGTTGGTGGGACTGTAAACTAGTACAGCCACTGTGGAAAACAGTATGGAGGTTTCTCAAAAATTTTTTTAAATAGAACTATCATATGATCTAGCAGTTCCACCTATGGGCATATATCCAAAGGAAATTAAGTCACCATCATGAAAAGATACCTGCACTCCCATGTTCATTGCAGCATTATTTACAATAGCAAAGACATGAAAAAAACTGTCCACTGATGGATGAATGTATAAAGATGTGTGTGTGTCAGCCTTAGAAAAGGAAATCCTGCCATTTGTGACAGCATGGATTGTCCTTGAAGGCATTATTTCATATACATATTTACCTAAGTGAAATAAATCAGAGAAAGACAAATACTGTATGACCTTACTAATACGTGGAATCTAAAAAAACCTGAGCTAATAGATACAGAGAACAGATTGGTGATTGCCAGGGTAGAGAGTGGGCTGGGGTAGGAGAAATGGGTGAAGGCAGTCAAAAGGTACACACTTCCAGTTATAAGTAAGTCCTGGGGATATAATGTATCACATGGTGACTATGGTTAACAACACTGCATTGTATATTTGAAGGTTGCTAAGAGAGTAGACTAGACCTTGAATGTTCACATCAGAAGATAAAAAATTCTACAACTATAAAAGGTGGTAATTAAACTTGCTGTAGTGATTGTTTTGTAGTATATACATATGTCAAATCATTATATTGTACACCTTCGACTAATATATGTCAATTAACATCTCAGTAAAACTAGAATGAATAGAAAATGAAAATAAAAAAGAATGAAAAAAGTCTTCTGCCCATTTTTAGTTGGGTTGTGTTTTTATTATTGAGTTGTAAGAGTTCTTTATATATTCTGTATGCAAGTCCCTTACTAGATACATGATTTGCAAATATGTCTCCCATTGTGTGAATTGTCTTTTCATTTTCTTGGTGGTGTCTTTGGAAGCATCAAAATTTTTAATCTTGATAAAGTCCAATATATGTTTTTTTTTTCTCACTTGTGCTTTTTGGTGCAGGAAGTAAGAATTTTAATAAGTAAAAGGTTTATCACCTATAAGTAGAATTTCATTCTTGTGATTATAAAAATAGCATGTTTATTGTAAAGTGCTTTGTAACAAATCAATAAAATTCAACAATGGGTAGTCACTTTTTGCTGAACTCTACTAAGTAGTTCAAATACGCTTTGTTTTGTTTTGCCACCAGTTTGGAAATGTTAAATAGTAGTAATAATCTACAGATTTGCATGTGATAATTTTACTTCTACAACTAATTACCATATTAAAGAATGTTTTGAAACTTTCTAAAAGAAAAACCACCCACATTTTAGTACAGCTTTGCTTTTAACAACTACTAACTGCTGTGATCCTCTTGGGAATCACAGAACTTCTTATGCTTTTATAAAGTTTGACAGCACACTTTTGTGATGACTTTCACTTTTTGGCTTTTCATATATTAGTTTAGTTTTTATAGTGAAATGTGTACTTATTCTAAAAATGTGAAAAGGAAGAAAGTCCCTCATCCTACACCTCAGACACCCCCATCCCAGTAAGCAGTGGCTGTTACTGGTAACTATTTGTTAGTCATTCTCCCAAAATTCTCAAACATACCTATATGGGTTCCTTTGCACAAAAAATTCTAGCTGGGTGGGACAAAAGAATACTAAAGATCTTTTCTTTACTCTTCACATTTTGGTCATACTAAAAATCCTTTTGTGGTATTTCGTATCTAAGAGAGCTTGCTTTCTGCTAATTGCAAATGAATTGTCACTGTAATGAATTTTGATAATGTGGATTTCTGTAATAATCATTCTGAAATTTGAATTTACTTGTGGTGTTTTAGGAACTGCTTTTGTCTGAAACGGAGACTCCTCTTTTACCACCATATTTGCCTTCATCTCTGCCTCCCCCAGAAGAACTCTATGCTGTTCAAGTTAAACATGTCATCTCACCTAATGAAGTATGTAACCTAAATGCTTAGTGGTTGCTTACAAACATAACAAGCAATCTTGGTCTTTAACTCTAGTATTGGCTCTTCACATTTCCATCTTCCTGATTTTAAATAATTGAAAATTAGTGACCTCTAGTTTGCCCACCCTGTAATTTCCTCTTCAGACATTTGTTAGTAAGGCAAGTATTTCTTAAGCACTTGCTGGGTTCCCAGTGTTTGTTTCTTTGGTTATGTTTATATCAAGTATTTGTATTTTTAAGCTGGGACTATTTCTACCTATGAAATTTTAAATAGCTCATTCTCCTGTCCTCTTCCTACACTGAACTGTAGATGCTCTTTACCCTACTCTATTTCCATACTATTTATCACCTAACACACTGTGCCACTTTGTCCGCTTCTTCCTGTTAGGATGTAACTCCATGAAGAGAGGAATTTTTGCTTATTTTGATCATTAATGTGTTCCCAGAACCTGGAATACTGCCTGATACATAGCAGGCACTCAATAAATATTGGTTGAATGAAGAAGCGCACTAAAGAAAATTCAGTTATGTGTCCTTGGCTAACAAGAAAGAAAGAAATGACAAATTAAGTAGTACCAGCATTTTACACAGTAAACCATTCTTTCAGAGGCAGGAGTAGACTTTGCTCGGTAATTTCATCAGAAGAGTGGTAGTGCAATTTAAAATTTTTTGCTGTGTAACAAATCACCCCAAACTTAGCAGCCTGAAACAACGTGCTTCAGATTCAAGAATCCAGGGGCTGCTTAGTTAAGTACTGACTCAGGATCTCTCAGGAAGTTGCAAATCAAGACATTGGGGTGGGGGAAGGCTCTGCAGACCCCACTGCCAAAAAGACTCCTATGGATATCACCTAGAGTGCTTAGATCCATGACGTGGGCCTCTCAGTTGGCCTAATAACCAGCTGCATGTTTTCCTGATCATATAGGCCCATATAGCAATCTAGAGCACAGCCAAGACAGGCCACAGGTGGTTTGGTAATCAGACCTCAGCAGTCACATATTGGTACTTCTGTCCCTTGGTCACAAAGACCAACTCTCGTTGATGTGGGAAAGGAATCCTACAAGGGGTCACTGGGGCCAGCATTGGCAGCTATTCCACCTCCACGTAATTTTAGCTGACTGCCTCTATAATTTTTTTGTCTATAAAAATGAATACTAAAAATTACAGAATTTTAAACTTTTTCCTTCCCTTCCCCCCACTTAGATGTACATTTGCCCTGATTCTGTAGAAAACTATAATCTGTTCAGCCAGCGTAGTGACACAGATGACATTGGGGTTGGCTGGGACTCTGAGAGCCTCGATGAAGCCCTGTGGCGGTTTAACAAGGACGTGGAGACGTTCCCTCCTCTGACAGACTTTAGGACAGGTATACTGCCATGTTTGAGTAAAGTGGTTCTCTCATTAACTGTTGCTTTGTTTTAATGGGCTCGTGAATTTGGGTTATTTCTAATGTTAACTGGCATTTTATCACACTATATGCATCATCTCTTTTCCTACTTCTAGGTAAGTGAACTTAAAGAAGGTAGGTAACTGCCTTGGGACACTCTCACTTTCCAAAACTCAGGCTGCGCTGGAACACTGATAAAGGTGATTTTTCTTAGCTTGAGGTTTTGCCACTAGCACAAAATGTGAAAGTTATCCTTCAGACCTAAAGGACAGTAATTTTAAGCCACCTAAGCTGATAATTTTGAAGTGGGGGCAGGGGAGCCGTGATAGTGTCCTGTCGGGATAGACCAAATCCTGTTTTCTTTTTTTCTTTCTAATCTTTTCTTACCCATCTTTACGATTATCCTATGAGGAAGATGCGCCCAGTTACTGGTGTTGACAATCCCAGAAAACCAAGCTTGGCGTCTGTACATTCTTCTCAGTATATGATATAGAGAGATGTATTTATTCTTTGTTTTGTACATATCAGAGGATATGCTAATACAAAGGAAAACATCAGCCTAATATCTTACATGACTTTCCTCGGTGAAATCTTAATTAGTTGCAACCCATGCGTGGATGACATCGCTGTTCCCTCTGCCTGGAACACTTACCCCAGGCTGCATAGCAGTGTAGGTCTCTGCTCAGCTGTCCCATTGCACGTCTTCCCTGAAGCCCCTCCCTAAAGTGGCAAACCTGCCACCTTCCCCTGCCCCATTATTCTCCCTCTCCATACTCTTCTTTATAAAGCTGCACTGGGAACAGGGACACTTGGTACTGCTGTGTCACCAGACATTCGAAGGACACCTTACACAAGTAGGTACTCATAAATATTTGTTGAATGAGTGAAAGAATAAATTCACCATGATTTTTTTTTTGTAAACTCAAGATTTATAGTCTGGAAGAAAAAATTCCTTCCTCGCAATATGTTTCAGGGAAGTCACAAAATCTGTGCATAATGCAATAATTCGTGAAACTATACATTTACTATTTGTGCTTTTTTCTGCAGGTATTTTGTTTTTCATTAAAAGATTATCAGTGTGCATATGCACAAGTTGATTCATAGACAAGCGACGACTAGAGTTCTTTTATGGGTTAAACTTACATGACAACCAGGTTTTTTTGTTTACATTCTATTTTGAGATGAAACTTCACCCATGTTTTTAAGGCTGGAAGTGGTAAAAGTTGGAGGGGACTATTAACAATGATTCTGTCAGTTGTTACTATGCAGATAGCTCTATTAGATGAGACTCGTACTGTTCTTTTTTTTTTTTTGATTTATTTTGGTATCATTAATCTACAATTACATGTGCAATATTATGGTTATTAAACTACCCCCTTCAACAGGTCCCCCCCACCAACCCCATTACACTCACTGTCCATCAGCATAGTGAGATGCTATAGAATCACTACACGTCTTCTCTGAGTTGTACAGCCCTCCCCGTGCCACCCCAACATTACTTCTGCTAATCGTAATGCCCTTTTTCCCCCTTGTCCCTCCTTTCCCACCCATCTTTCCCAGTACCTTTCCCTTGGTAACTGTTAGTCCATTCTTGGGTTCTGTGAGTCTGCTGCTGTTTTGTTCCTTCAGTTTTTTTCTTTGTTCTTATACTCCACATATGAGTGAGATCATTTGATACTTGTCTTTTTCATCTTGGCTTATTTCACTGAGCATAACACCCTCTAGCTCCATCCATGTTGTTGCAAATGGTAGGATTTGTTTTCTTCTTATGGCTGAATAATATTCCATTGTGTATATGTACCACATCTTCTTTATCCATTCATCTACTGATGGACACTTAGGTTGCTTCCATTTCTTGGCTATTGTAAATACTGCTGAAAAAATCATAGGAGTGCATCTGTATTTTTCAAATTGGACTGCTGCACTCTTAGGGTAAATTCGTAGGAGTGCGATTCCTGGGTCAAATGGTATTTCTATTTTGAGTTTTTTGAGGAACCTCCATACTGCTTTCCACAATGGTTGAACTAATTTGCATTCCCACCAGCAGTGTAGGAGGGTTCCCTTTTCTCCACATCCTCGCCAACATTTCTTGTTGTTTGTGTTTTGGATGTTGGCCATCCTCACTGGTGTGAGGTGATATCTCATTGTGGTTTTAATCAGCATTTCTCTGATGACCAGCAATGTGGAGTATCTTTTCATGTGCCTGTTGGCCATCTGAATTTCTTCTTTGGAGAAGTGTCTATTCATGTCGACTGCCCATTTCTTAATTGGATTATTTGCTTTTTGTTTGTGGAGGTGCATGAATTCTTTATATATTTGGATGTCAACCCCTTATCGGATATGTCATATATGAATATATTCTCCCATAATGTAGGATGCCTTTTTGTCCTACTGATGGTGTCCATTGCTGTACAGAAGCTTTTCAGCTTGATATAGTCCCACTTGTTCATTTTGCTTTTGTTTCCCTTGCCGGGGAGATATGTTCATGAATAGGTCGCTCATGTTTATGTCCAAGAGATTTTTGCCTATGTTTTTTTCTAAGAGTTTTATGGTTTCATGACTTACATTCAGGTCTTTGATCCATTTTGAGTTTACTTTTGTGTTTGGGGTTAGACAGTAGTCCAGTTTCATTCTCTTACATGTAGCTGTCCAGTTTTTCCAACACCAGCTGCTGAAGAGGCTGTCATCTCCCCATTGTATGTCCAAGGCTCCTTTATCATATATTAATTGACTGTATATGTTTGGGTTAATGTTTGTATTTTCTATTCTGTTCCACTGGTCTGTGGGTCTGTTTTTGTGCCACTACCAAATTGTCTTGATTACTGTAGCTTTGTAGTAAAGCTTGAAGTCAGGGAGCGTAATACCCCATTTTATTCCTCCTTCTCAGGATTACTTTGGCTATTTGGGGTCTTTTGTGGATCCATATGAATTTTAGAATCATTTCTTCCAGTTCATTGAAGAAAGCTGTTGGTAGTTTGATAGGGATTGCATTGAATCTGTAGATTGCTTTAGGTAGTATTGCCATTTTGACAATATTTATTCTTCCTAGCCAAGAGCATGGGATGCATTTCCATTTGTTAGTATCTTCCTTAATTTCTCTTAGGAGTGTCTTGTAGTTTTCAGAGTACGTGTCTTTCACTTCCTTTGTTAGGTTTATTCCTAGGTATTTTATTCTTTTTGATGCAATTGTGAATGGAATTGTTTTTCTGATTTCTCTTTCTGTTAGTTCATCGTTAGTGTATAGGAAAGCAACAGATTTTTGTGTGTTAATTTTGTATCCTGCAACTTTGCTGAATTCAGATATTAGTTCTAGTAGCTTTGGAGTGGAGTCTTTAGGGTTTTTTATGTACAATATCATGTCATCTGCAAATAGTGACAATTTGTCTTCTTCTTTACCAATCTGGATGCCTTGTATGTCTTTGCTTTGTCTGAGTGCCGTGGCTAGGACCTCCAGTACAATGTTGAATAACAGTGGAGAGAGTGGGCATCCCTGTCTTGTTCCCGATCTTAGATGAAAAGCTTTCAGCTTCTCGCTGTTAAGTATGATGTTAGCTGTGGGTTTGTCATATATGGCCTTTATGATGTTGAGGTACTTGCCGTCTATACCCATTCTGTTGAGAGTTTTAATCAAAAATGGATGCTGAATTTTGTCAAATGCTTTTTCAGCATCTATGGAGATGATCATGTGGTTTTTGTTCTTCTTTTTGTTGATGTGGTGGATGATGTTGATGGATTTTCGAATGTTGTACCATCCTTGCATCCCTGGGATGAATCCCACTTGATCATGGCGTATGATCCTCTTGATGTATTTTTGAATTCAGTTTGCTAATATTTTGTTGAGTATTTTTGCATCTACGTTCATCAGGGATATAGGTGTGTAATTTTCTTTTTTGGTGAGGTCTTTGCCCGGTTGTGGTATTAGAGTGATGCTAGCTTCATAGAATGGGTTTGGAAGTATTCCCTCCTCTTCTATTTTTTGGAAAACTTTAAGGAGAATGGGTGTTATTTTTTCTCTATATGTCTGGTAGAATTTAGAGGTGAATCCATCAGGTCCGGGGGTTTTGTTCTTGGGTAGTTTTTTGATTACCGATTCAATTTTGTTGCTGGTGATTGGTCT
The DNA here is from genome assembly GCA_029783875.1 of Phataginus tricuspis. Lineage (NCBI taxonomy): Eukaryota > Metazoa > Chordata > Mammalia > Pholidota > Manidae > Phataginus > Phataginus tricuspis. Next base: position 17,505,443 of record JAQQAC010002067.1, on the reverse strand, counting down.
GTTTAGCTTTTCTGTTTCTTGCTTGGTCAGTCTTGGAAGGTTGTATTTTTCTAAGAAGTTTTCCATTTCTTCTACGTTTTCCAGCTTGTTAGCATATAGATTGTCATAATATTCTCTTATAATTCTTTGTATTTCTGTGGGGTCCATCGTGATTTTTCCTTTCTCATTTCTGATTCTGTTTATGTGTGTAGATTCTCTTTTTCTCTTAATAAGTCCGGCTAGGGGTTTATCTATTTTGTTTATTTTCTCAAAGAACCAGCTCTTGGTTTCATTGATTTTTTTTTCTGTTGTTTTATTCTTCTCAACTTTATTTCTTCTCTGATCTTTATTATGTTCCTCCTTCTGGTGACTTTGGGCCTCATTTGTTCTTCTTTTTCCAATTTCAGTAATTGTGTCTTTAGACTATTCATTTGGGATTGTTCTTCCTTCTTTAAAATGACCTGGAGTGCAATATACTTTCCTCTTAGAACTGCTTTTGCTGCATCCCACAGAAGTTGTGGCTTTGTGTTGTTGTCATTATTCTCCATATATTCTTTGATTTCTGTTTTGATTTGGTCGTTAACCCATTGATTAATTAGGAGAATGTTGTTTAAGTTTCCATGTATTTGTGAGTCTTTTTGTTTTCTTTCTAAGATTTATTTCTAGTTTTATACCTTTGTGATCTGAGAAGTTGTTTGGTAGAATTTCCATATTTTTTAATTTATTGAGGTTCTTTTTGTGGCCTAGTATGTCATCTATTCTGGAAAATGTTCCATGTGCACTTGAGAAGAATATGTATCCTGTTGCTTTTGGGTGTAGAGTTCTGTAGATGTCTGTTAGGTCCATCTGTTCTAGTGTGTTGTTCAGTGCCTCTGTGTCTTTACTTATTTTCTGCCTTGTTGATCTGTCCTTTGGAGTGAGTGGTGTGTTGAAGTCTCCTAAAATGAATGCATTGCTTTTTATTTCCTCCTTTAATTCTGTTAGTATTTGTTTCACATATGCCCACACTCCTGTGTTGGGTGCATACATATTTAAAATGGTTATATCCTCTTGTTGGACTGACCGCTTTATCATTATGTAATGTCCTTCTTTATCTCTTGCTACTTTCTTCATTTTGAAGTCTATTTTGTCTGGTAGAAGTACTGCCACACCTGCTTTTTTCTACTTGTTGTTTGGATGAAATATCTTTTTCCATCCATTCACCTTTAGTCTGTGTATATCTTTGGGTTTGAGGTGAGTTTCTTGTAAGCAGCATATAGATGGGTCTTACTTTTTTATCCATTCTGTTACTCTGTGTCTTTTGATTGGTGCATTCAGTCCATTTACATTTAGGGTGATTATCGATAGATATGTACTTATTGCCATTGCTGGCTTTATATTTGTGGTTACCAAAGGTTCAAGCGTAGCTTCTTTACTATCTAACAGTCTAACTTAACTTTCTTGTTAAGTTATTGTAAACATAGTCTGATGATTCTTTCTCTCCCTTCTTATTCTTCCTCCTCCATTCTTTATATACTAGGTGTTTTATTCTTTGCCTTTAGTTAGTATTTCGATGGTCTGCTTTGTTTGCTATGATTTTATTTTCTCTGGTGACATCTTTTTAGCCTTAAGAGTGCTTCCATCTAGAGCAGTCCCTTTAATATATCCTGAAGAGGTGGTTTATGGGAGGCAAATTCCCTCAACTGTCGCTTGTCTGGAAATTGTTTAATCCCTCCCTCAAATTTAAATGATAATCGTGCTGGATACAATATTCTTGGTTCGAGGCCCTTCTGTTTCATTACGTTAAATATATCATGCCATTCTCTTCTGGCCTGTAAGGTTTCTGTTGAGAAGTCTGATGATAATCTGGTGAATTTTCCTTTGTAGGTGATCTTTTTTCTCTCCCTAGCTGCCTTTAATACTCTGTCCTTATCTTTGATCTTTGCCATTTTAATTATTATGTGTCTTGGTGTTGTCTTCCTTGGGTCCCTTGTGTTGGGAGATCTGTAAGCTTCCATGGTTTGAGAGAGTATTTCTTTCCCCAGCTTGGGAAAGTTTTCAGCAATTATTTCTTCAAAGACACTTTCTATCCCTTTTTCTCTCTCTTCTTCCTCTGGTACTCCTATAATGCGAATATTGTTCCGTTTGGATTGGTCACACAGTTCTCTTAATATTCTTTCATTCCTAAAGATCCTTTTATCTCTCTCTGCCTCAGCTTGTCTGTATTCCTGTTCTCTGTTTTCTATTCCATTAACAGTCTCTTGCATCTCGTCCAGTCTGCTGCTAAGCCCGTTGATTGCTTGTCTCATCTCTGCATTGTCTTTCCTCCCTTCCCTTACTTCCTCCCTTATCTCTTGCATATTTCTCTGTAGTTCCATCAGTGTGGTTATCACTTTTATTCTGAATTCTTTTTCAGGAAGATTGTGCATTTCCATCCCATCAGGCTCCCTCTCTGGGGTTGTCTGGGTAAGCTTTGTTTGTACCATATTACTGTCTTTTCATGGTGATAGAAGTGGTCAGAAAAAGAAAAAAAGAAGAAAGGGAAAATAGAGACAAAAAAACAAAAAAAACGCCTACCGGGTGTAGTTTCTGTGAGGATCCTGTAGGTGGGGCTGCTGCTCCACTCTTCTGCAGCCACGCACTCCGCCAGGCCCTTTGTGACTCTGGCCATGGAGGGAACAAATGGGAGGCTGCTGATTTCTGTGGAAAGTCTCAGTGCGACTGCTTTTCCCAGCCGCAGTCCAAGGGGACCGAAATTCCCCAGGACTTCCAGCCTGCTTTGCTGAGTGCAATGGGACGATCCTGCTCCTCCGTTGGGCCTCTGTTTCTTTAAGACCCTTAAAAAAGCGCGCGCTTTTCTTTTGTCCCGGGGAACTGGCTGAGTGGACCTGCCGTCTTGGATCCTGCACCTCCGTCTCTCCAATCTCCGATACACCGCGCGAAGTGTGTCAGTGCTCCTGGCACAGATCACCAGGGCTGGTTATTTCATGGGCCTTTACTTCCACTCCCTCTCTGCTCTGAATCCTCTGCTCCTGCTGGTGCGCTGGGGTGGGGGAGTGCTTGAGTCCCGGCATGTCGTGGCTCCATATCTTACCCGCTTTGCGGGGTGCCGAGTCCTCTCAGGTGTAGCTGCAGGTTGGGTGTCGTCCTGTATCTTCCGGTCTCTCTTTTGGGAATAGTTGTATTTGTTGTATTTTTATAAATGTATTTGGTTTTTGGAGGAGATTTCCGCAACCCTTCTCACACCGCCATCTTCCCGGGAGTCTCCGAGACTCTTACTGTTCTACTGATAACCTCTATACACTTAAAAAGTTGTTTACAACTCCTTAATAAAAATTATTTGAAATAAGAAATCTTTGTACATTAGGAGTTATATAGCGTTTAAATACCACTTGCCCACAACTACATGTTTCTTTGTGGAAATCATGTAGAAGAGAACAGAACATAAAGAGGGGAGTGGCAGTAGAACAAGATAGGAATCTCAAGTATATTGCATCTACTCTGAAATAATAAAGTGTATGAAGGAAATTACATACTATATACTCATTTTTCCTGAATTTTACTTAACCTTTTCAATCATTAGCTAGCAATTTTTTTTTACCGAATATTTGCTTGTACCAGGTACAATGTTAGGAATACAGACTACAAGTCTGCACATGAGAGTATTATTGGGTTAGCAGAAAAGGGACTTGTGAACTATATACAGTATGAGCACACCAGCTTACGTTAAAGTGTGTTCTTATATAATGCCATAGGATCACCGAACAATGATTAGGAGTAGCCAGGGCTTTACAAAGTTCATGTTGGAGCTGATCTCTGAAAGAAGAGTAGATGTTTATCATAAAAAGGGCACAGGGGGACATTCGAAATACGGGGAACAGCCATGAACTAAAGTAGATGCTCAAGTAATTCAGTATCACACTGAGGATATGTGATAGGAGATGGTTGGGAGTATACTGTAAAGAATTCTGTAACTTGTAGTGCTAAGGGCTTGGTAGCACAGACAAGATGCCATTGAAGACTTTTTAAGCAAGAGAACAATGTAATTGAATTTCTAAAATTTAACTCCAGCAATTTTATAGACAATGGATTAGAGTACAAAATTGCAAGCAGGAATAGCAGAAACCATTGTATTATCTTTGCAGGAGATGACAGCTCAAGCGAAGAGATTTGGAGATTCTAAGAAGTGGGGTCAGTAGAACTAGAACTAGAGTGGGAGAAGTGCCTTGCTTCAGAGCTTGAATTCTTAGGAAAAACTAGGTCTATGAATTATAAACAGAAAAGAGAGCAGAATGGCCACATATTGAGAGTTTAATTCTGAATGATGGGTATGTGGTAGTTACATTTTCCTTGTACTGTTCTATATTTTTAAGAAAATAAAAGGCAATATGCTTTTTCCCTTTTTCTGTCTTTCCAGAAATGCCTTGCCTTGCAGAATATAATGACGGCTTATGGTATAGAGCGAAGATTGTTTCCATTAAAGAATTTAATCCTCTAACTGTCCTGGTAAAATTTGTTGACTATGGATCAACTAAAAAGCTGACAGTAAACAGGTAAAAAAAAAATTAGTTCAACTAGATTCTTAGGTCTTTTTTTTTTTTTTTTAGTAATTAGAAAGATTTTGCCTCTTTAAAAGGAAAAAAGGCTAAATAATAGAGTTTTTTTAATCTGAAAGTTTCTTTGTGGTAAAATATGCATAAAATTTACTGTTAGCCATTTTTAAGTATGCAGTTAACTGGCATTAATGATGTTGTGCAACCATTGCCACTGTCCATTTTCAGGACTTTCTCATCATCCCAAACAGAAATTCTGTACTCACTAAATAGTAACATCCCATTCCTTCTCCCTGCTCCTGGCAACCTTTGTTCTGTCTCTGTGAATCTGCCTGTTTTTGGTACCTCATGTAAGTACTGTCATAAAATATTTGTCCTTTTATGTCTGATTTGTTAGAATATTTTTAGGGTTCATCCAATTATAACATGTATGAGAATTTCATCATTTTTATGGCTAAATATTCCATTGTATGTATATAGCAAGTTTTGTTTATTCATATTGATAGACACTTGGGTTGTCTCCATCTTTTTGCTATTGTGAATAAAGCTGCCCTAACACTGATGTGCAGGTAGCTATGTGAGTCCCTGAGTTCAGTTGTTGGGGTGTATATATACATCTAGGAGTGGGATTACTGGATCATAGCCATTCTATGTTTAAATTTTTGAAGAACTACCAAACTTTTTCACAGCAGCTATACCATTGTACATCCTACCAGCAATCCTCAAGGGTTCCATTTTTTCCATGTCCTTGCCATTGCTTTTGATTTTTTTTGTACTTTTAAAAAAATTGTGGGTAGATGTGTCATGAAACTTCCCATCTTACCAATTTTTAAGTGTACATCTAAGTGGTGTTAACTATACAAACACTGTTGTGTCACGAGTCTTCAGAACTCTCTTCATTTTGCAAAACTGAATCTGTACCCATTAAACATTTCCCATTCCCCCTCATACAGCCCTGGCAACCACCGTTCTATGTTCTGTCTGTGATTTGACTGTTACAGGGATCTCGTGTAAGTAGAATCGTAACAGTATCATTTGTCCCTTTGTTACTGGCTTTTTTCTTATTGCATAATGTCCTACAGGTTCATCCATTTTGTAGCACAGGTCGAATTTCCTTCCTTTTCCATGTATGTATATACTACATTGTGTCTATACACTCATCCATTTGATTCTGCCTTTTGCTGTTGTAATGCTGTGATGAACACGGGTGTCCAGGTATTTCTTTGTGATCTTTCAGTTCTTTTGGGCAGTCAGAAGTGGAATTGCTGGGTCATATGTTAACTATTTTTACCATTTGGAGGAACCACAAAACTGTTTCCACAGTGGCTGTACCATTTTCATTCCCACTAAGTGCTGGAGCATCCAGTCTCTCTCTATTCTCACCAACTCGTGTTTTCTTACAGTAGCTGCCCTAATGGATGTGAGGTCCTATCTCATTGTGGCCTTTATAATTCCCTAGTGACTAATGATGTCAAGCATCTTTTCATGTGCTATTGGCCATATCTTCTCTGGAGAAATGTGTATTTTCTCTCATTCTATAGGTGGCCTTTTCACTCTGTTGACTGTATCCTTTGCAGTTTTTAATTTTGATGTAGTCCAGTTTTTTTCTTCCATCGCCGTGCTTTTGGTGTCAAGTCCAAGAAATCATTGCCAAATCCACTGTCAGACTTTTCCCTAGGTTTTGCAGTTTTAGCTATTAGAGAACTTAAATTGTGATATTCTGAACATTTTAACAATTTCTTTTGACAGACTGCGTCAAATTCCTCTTCACCTTATGCAGTATCCAGCCCAAGCCATAAAGGTTCTCTTGGCAGGGTTTAAACCTCCTTTAAGAGATTCAGGAAAGACAAGAATACCATACTGTCCCAGATGGAGCATGGAAGCATTGTGGGCCATGATAGACTGTCTTCAGGGAAAACAACTTTATGCTTCTTCCATGGTGACTACATCTTAATTAGCCAAAATAACTTTAGAAGCCATTTTGAGGGTATTAACTTTCTAAAGTGCTTTCTACCTGTGCAACTCTAGATGCAAACATGCTTTAACTAAAGCTTCTATAAACTATAGGATTAATTTTAAGGCTTGTTAAAAAGGTGTCTTAATCTTTTCAAAACGCTGTTAGCCCTACAATGATTTATCAGTGATGTAATGAGTAAGATAAAAATGATCAAGATGAGGATCCTCTAATCAAAGAACTTACAAGTTAATGAGGGAAACCAGTAATTAATGAGGCAGGATGAAGTACTTATAGAGATAACTTGGCAGGGGCTGGGGTGAGGGGGTGTGGGGAGGGACAAGAAGGAGGAATGATTATTTCCATCTGGAGAGGTCAGGGTATGGTGTTTGAGCTCCTCAGTAGCCACTCAAGTAAATAATTCAGGCATTTACCGAATAAGTAGGCCAGGGAAGTGACATTAAGCTGCATCCTAAAAGTAGAAAAGACCAGAATGGGAGTTCTGGTCAAAGTCATAGAAAGCCTTGAATTGTACTAACTTTGAATTAATGCAATAGAACCCGTACCAAAAGGTTCAAGTAAGTCCCTGGTTTCACTTGTTCAAAGATGGGTAATTGCAGGGACAAGCTTTTTAAATTATATTAGAGGGATCTCTCTAAACAAAAAAAGGTTCAAATAAGAAACTCCACAAAGTGTTTAGTATAAATATACTTTCTTCTTTAGAGGCTTAGCATATCACAAAGAAATAGCCCACTGGCAAAATCTGGCCTGCACCTACATTTTACTTAATGCACAGTATTTTAAAATTGGAAAATTTTACTAAAAGAATGTGTTTATGACTTCTGGTTAACCTCCCTTCCAAATTTAGGCATAAAGTTTAGGCATAAAGGCATAAATGTGTCGAATATAAATGAATTTTAACAGGAATGGTAGTGTTAAAATCCACTAGCCTAGTCTAGGAAAACTGCAGGGAGGAGTTAATATTTTAAATAAAATATATGAATGGAAAGAATGGGATTTAGATCAGCACAAATACCTTTTGAAATTAGAGTATAAATTGTAAATAAACTTAGAGAATGCCTTTTCCCTCCTGTGTGATGGAGGCCAGATGTAGGAGAGAAGGTAAAGACGTTGTTGTGTTTTAATTTTAGGCTCAGGCACCAGAACAAATAGTGACATTATATGAAGATACACAGTATCCGGTTCATATGTCCTTAGTAGAAATGGGGCTCGCTGACCAAGATGAATGATGTAAGTGTCCCGACTGCTTGTTCACCCTTGTAGTCAGTGTAGGGCATGTGTGGCTCACAGCCAGGACCAGTGCTGAATTGCCCATAAACCTTTCAGCTTTCCTTGGTTTCTCAGAGGAATGACAACAAAGCTCGACAAAAATGTGTCTGCTAGACTTCTTTGTAGGCTCTTCTTACCTACTGAGTAGCAGAATCAGAGGTTCCATATCTGTAAGAATGTTTGGCATGGCTGTCATGAATATTCATAGTACCAGACAGTTAAGGGGATAAGCAGAAGAGCAGAACAAAATGGGCATTAAAAGTAATTTAAGCATGTAACACTACTGAACAATCAATGTCCTAACAGTTATTGAAAGTACTTGGGTAACCAACTCACTCTTTATCTGCTTACATAAACCTACTAAGTGATTCAGTATGTAGAATTGAACATAAACAAAGGTTTAAAATAACACACATTTTATTTTTCAGGTATACAGTGCAGAGCATCTATAGCACCCCAGAAGAAAGTGTACTGTTATATATGACCATTTCAGACTTATTTTTATTTTTCTTAATGTGTTCTGCAATACTGCTGACCTTTTTTTTCCTTACATGTTGAATTTTTAGAACTGTTTGAAAAAAGTTAATAAATATTTGCTTTAAAATGTTTTATTTTACTATGATTTCAAATCACATGTTTTAGGCACATGAAAAAATGTTTCCTACATCTTATAACCAATGTATATTCCGCTTAGCTAGCAGGATGCCGTCAATACAGCAAAGGCCCCGGGGCTTCCCGTCATTCCCTCCCCTGAGAGGAGGTGAAAACTGTGTGACTTTAGAGTATCATTCTTATGTAGGTCTTCAGTTTTACTGTATATGAATGCAGCCATAGATAAGATAAGCATTGGTGAGTATTTTAAGTGTGTGCAGTACCACACAATTTTATTTCCTCACTACTTTATTTATCCTGGTTGTCCATGTTGGTGTGCATGGCTCTATGTAATCCCCTTTCACTGTTACATTCATACGTGCACATAGTTAATTCTGTTGAGAGGTATTTAGTTACTGTTTTTTCTCAATTACAAATACTCTTCTGTAGGACCCCATGTGTACATGAGTGGTTTTCTGTATGTATACTTAGTAATGGAATTTACTAAGTCATGGGATCAGTGCTTTCCAAAAAGTGGCATTACCAGTTTACTCCACCATCAGCAGTCTGTGTTCCTTGCCAACACATGGTGAGGCCAGACCATTACTTCCCAGTATGTGATACTAGTATAAAAATGTGTCTCATTACTTCAGTGTACATTCATGGGGTTAGTAGACTTAGTCACCTATTTGCTTGTTCATATCCTTTATCCACTTTTCTATTGAGTTGTTTGTAATTAACTTACTGATTTCTAGGAATCTTTATATATTATGAATATTAATCCTTTGTCAAGTATCTTCTAGTCTGTGGCTTTCCTCTTTTGTGGTACCTTTGGACAACCCACTCATTTATCAATCTTTTAAGGTTTGTGCTCTGTCTCACTTAAAAATCCTTCTCTGTCAACAGGTAATATATATAACTCATTTTCTTTGAAAAGTTTTAAACATTTTTCATATTCGGTTCTTAAATCACCTGGAATTGATATATTTAGCTTTTTTCTTTAAACTGAATCATTGCCAACACTGTTGTCATTACTGCAGTAAGTGACGAGCCCAATCTATAATTATTGTATGTTACGTGTAAGTGTCCTTCGGACAGTTTGTCTTCTGTCGACATAGTCTGTCTTATAGGTGCTCACATCAAGATACCTGTGGTTGATCAGTTAACACCAGCTAGTTATTTTTTATGCACCCTCCTTTCTCAAGTGTCTCCTTTTGACCAGTTTATAGTAACCTTTGTTACAACTGCTTTCTCCTATGAGATTGTGTACTCACAGAACTCTTCTGTCTGTCCTATTGTTTCACCTATTTATAGTCACTTACTGTTCATGCTTCCCATTCTATCACAATTAAAGAACCTCTACAGTAGAAAAAATGCTTTAATAGTACTTGAACATACTAACATTCTGACTGGAGAAATTCTCACTCCTTGAGTAAATTTAATTAAGTCCTTGTTCTATGGCTGATGTACTGGTGAAAATCTTTGTGCTATTTTATTTCTTGTACTTACTGGTTTTTATAACCATCTATCTTTAAGAGAAGTACCCACTTACTATTTTTACAGTCTATACAGTTTATAACAAAGTAGCATTGCTTTCCTTAGTCTTGCATTTAGCTGTAGAAAGACAGCTCGGTAGATTAAAATGAAGGCTGTCCTCGTGCATTTCAGAGTATGCATGAAGTTTTGTTTTCCATTTATAAACAGACACAACAAAATATATATAAATTAAACCACAGAATTCACAAAAATGTACATTTTTAAACAAGAAAATTAAGTTAGTGTTATTTCATGATTAGTCATGCACAAGGATTACTACAACTTTGTGTCCATAAGAACATTACCATCCTTGTCTTTAACCCTTACTCGACCAGAGGAGTATTTTGTTTCTTGATGACCATTTGTATATACAGTTTTAACAGTGCCATCTGGGTATTCCCGTCTCTTGAATTGGGCAGTATGTAGTTCTCTTTGGCCATTATTAAACTCTATGAGTTTGTTGCCATTTCTGTAAATTTAAAACAGAATTTAATAACATGAAGTGTGCAATAGGAAAAAGGATTTAAAAGCAGCCTCTGATTTGGGCAGTTCTCTCTTCTCCAACAGCACCTTTTCCCTGCATAAAACCTCTGCAAAATCTTTCTATAGTGTGTATGTATCAGGCTGACAGTTCCAGTGATCAGATTTGCACTTAAATGTGCCCATGAAACATCTAACCACACTGATGGACAGTGACTTCAATGGGATATGAGGGGGACTTGATAATATGGGTGAATGTAGTAACCACAATGTTTTCATGTGAAACCTTCATAAGAGTGTTTATCAATGATACCTTAAAAAGAAAGTGATCAAATTCTAAAATACTAAAACATTTGTTTACTTAAAAAAAAAAAACAAAAAACAAAGCAAAACCGAAGGAACAAAACAGCAGCAGACTCACAGACTCCAAGGAACTAGTGGTTACCAAAGGGAAGGGGTGGGGGAGAGCAGGTGGGGAGGGAGAAGGGGATTGAATGGCATTGTAATTTGCAGTCACAATATAGGTAGGTCACAGGGAAGGCAGTACAGCACAGAAAAGACAAGTAATGACTGTATCTTACTACACTGATAGTGATTGCAATGGGGGAAGGTGAGGACTTGATAATATGGTTGAATGTTGAAACCACAATGTTCATGTGAAATTTCATGATTGTATATCAATGAAACTTCAATAAAAAATTAAAAAGTAAAAAAAAAATGTCCATGAAAAATTTTAATAAACCTAACTATACATCTGTTCTGCCTCTCAAAAGAGTTGGGTGTGGTATTAAGATAGGGTTTTCAGTTTTGACACTTACTTTTTGCACTAAATTAAAAGGGACGAGTATTGGCTCACTCTTAGTTTGGAGAAGAGAGCTTAATTCCTGGGAAAGGGGTCTTAATTCCTGGGAAAGGGGCCTTAATTCCTGGGAAAGGGGCTTGAGCAGAATTATGACCCGTTTTGAAGCAATGGAACAAAGAAGCAGACTGTGGGAAATAGTTAATACCAAGTTGATTGCTTTATGTGGGGGGGGGACATTTCAAACTGAACCCCAAAATACAGGTACAATGTGCTGTTAGAAACATGAAACAAGGGCTGAAAATGGTGAATTACCACTTCTTAACACACTAGTTTTTCTCTATTTTGGTTATTTCTCTGTATGTAAATGTACTGGCCTTGGGCCACATACAAGTTAAGTTAGACTTAATAGCCATTCTGAGAGCCACTCCCTTCTCAAGTGTGGCCCCAGGAATGCATTAGAAATGCCAGTTATTGGGATTGGCCCCAGCAATCTGCATTTAAACAATCCCTCCAGATGATCTTAAGGCACACTATAGTTGGAGAACCACTGCCATAAGTCAAAAATGCCAAAATAATCCTGAATACCTGGGATCTGCTTGAGTATAGACAAAAAAAGATTGGCTATGAGTCAGTGATTGTTAGGTAGTTTTTCATACTATCTTCTTTTTATTACAGGAAATTTTAAATATAAGAGTTAAAGAAAGGCTGAAATTTCTGAAATCAAAACAATGTACATATAATATTTTCCTCAAATCTGAACAAATTCTTGTTTATGTAGTTGAGCACAAGATAAAGTTTTATACCCTGTTAAGGGGAAAAACCTGACCTTACAAAGTTTTCATGTTATTCAAATTAGTGCTTTGCCTTTTTCTTTGCTATAGCTTGTATCACAGAATTCAAGTTAATGGGTACTTAATTGTCACATTCTAGGAGGGCACTAGACAGACATACTTTCATGGTTTTAATTAAAATGGTGAATAGGCACAGGTCTTCACTGTTGACAGAGGAAGTGGCAGAAGAAACCTCTAACTTCAAGAAATGCGACACCCAGAAGAATAAATAAAGAGTTAGTTGATTTTAAAGAATTGGGTCAGGGAGACCAGAGGAGTAAAGTGCTGTGACTGAGACAGGGAGACCCAGAAAAATCAAAACGTAACAGAAGAGATTCAGTTTTATACAAGCTCTGCTGTCAACGTGTGGTTATTCTTTTTTTTTTTTATTAAGGTATCATTTATATATACTCTTATGAAGGTTTCACAAGAAAAACAATGTGGTTATTACATTCACCCTTATTATCGAATCTCCCCCGCATACCCCATTTGCAGTCTGTGTGGTTATTCTTAAAAACTGACAGGGCAGCTTTCCTTCTTTGTGTCTCATTCAAAGTTCTCAAATTTCACCAAATTTATTTCTAAACAAGTACCATTCCCCTTTCCTGATGTGCTGTGCAGATTCCATTTAAGTTTCTAGGCTAAAGACTGACTACATATTAGAATTTATATCTCAGATGACTTCTAAACCTCCAAATGCTGAAAACTTTTCTTACCTCCTCTCAAAGTATGACTTGCTCACTTGAAATTTTGGATGACTTAACGCATATACAAATGTTTTAAGATTTTAAAAATTCCATTGGCAGTAAAAGTTGAACCATGAAAACTGAAAAATCTAGAAACAAATTTACAGGCATCATACCGTTGTACTCTGACAATTGTGCCATCTGGGAAGATGCTTTCTTCATGTCCATCAGCAAATAAGTTTTTGATAGTTTGGTCAGGAAATGTGATTTCTTTTCTTCCATCTGGGAAATGTTTTTCTGTTTGAAAAAGGTTTCTGTTAAGTATTTTATTTTTAAAGGAAGGGAAGAATTTAATAAGTAGAGGGTAGAGCAAGTTTTCACCTATTTGTCCACTTGAGAAATGGAAGACTTCCAGTCCTTCTGGGTGAGTAGTGTGAGTGATCTGGGCGGCTGCGTAGTAGTAGATCTGCAAAGACACACAGTCAGTATGCCCTTTGTCCAGAGATATTTAAGCTATGGGGAAAGCACCCTCTAGGAGGAAAGACCTACCACTCTCTCATCCGGCAGGACCTGCTTCACATCACCATTGAAGAAGTTGACCGTGATGGTCTTCCCATCTGCACTCACTTCTTTTTGAGTCCCATTTGGAAACAATACAAGACGGCATCCATTCTTATAAACCTTTTCTATCTGCAAAAGATTCCAAGATTTTCAATATGTAAAATTTCCTCCTGAGAACACATGACAAAAATATCCCTAGTTCTCTTCCTAACTGGCTACCTTGGAATTTTTCATAATTAAAAATAAACACATTCTTTCAAAAGAAGGAAAAAAGTAAACTCAAAACAACTCAAGTATCAGTACATCACCAGTGTTATGTCACCTATTCCCCCAAACAACCTTATTTTTGATGGAGTTTTTTTTAAAGCCAACTGTTGCCAGCACTTCACCTGAAAACTTTAACCAAACCATTTCTGCCCCTATCAACCTAATAGTTCCATCATACTGTAACCATCCATGTTGGTTTTCCCATATTCATAAAGCACACCTTTCACAGTTTGTCTGAATCAGGATCGAATCAAGGTTTGCACACACACTTGGCTGGCATGTTGAAGTCTTTTAACAGTCCCCTCTGTCCCCCCTTTTCATGCCGATTACTTGCTGAAGGAGCTGGATCAGTGAACACATAAAATTTCCCACATTCTGGATGTGGCTGATTGCTTTCCCACTATGGTGTCATTTAACATGTTCTTGTATCCTTATCAAAAAACCTCTACAGTTGACTCCTGAACATCATGGGTTTGAGCTGCAAAGATCCACTTATACATCGATTTTTTTCAACAAATACACTGGAAAAAATTTTTGGAGATCTGCAACAATTTGAAAAACCATTTTCTCTAGCTTACTTCAAGAATATGGTATACAATACATATACAAGACTGTAATTGACAGTTTATGTTATTGGTGAGGCTTCCGGTCAACAGTAGACTTAAATTTTGGGGAGCCCAAAGTTACTTGCAGATTTTTTAACTGTGCAGGAGTTTGGTGCCCCAATCCCTGTATTTTTCAAGGAGAACTGTAGATAGATCTAGAGGCTTGATTAAATTCTGGTTGAATTATGCTGATAATATTTCAGGTGCTGCTGTGAGCTTCTCATAGCAACATATTCAGAAATACAGTATGCAGCTGTCCTCATGACCTCAGGTCTGAGGGGGTCCTGTCAGATCTGCCATGAGGCTCCACCAACCTTTCATCTATGGTTTCAGTAGTCATGGATGCTTTATTTTATTAGAGAGGACAACTGTTATTTCTCTAATTTCTCTGTCCTTTTCCATTTATTTGCTGGAAATCCTCTAAAAAAAAAGCCTTTCCTCATTAAAAATGTGTTGGCCTACAGTTTGTACAGGAAAGTCTACCTCCTTTTTGACTGTTGGCCTTTGTCTTTCCCTCATTCCTCAAAACTACAGTGGACATTGGCCTTATAATTTCCGTTTAAATGGATCAAAGCAGGGTATTTGGAGAAGTAAATTTTCCATAAACTTGAGGAAAAATTCCCTCATCTCCTCCCTGCTAATAAACCCTGTTTATGCACCTTCCCTTCAGTTTGCCCACTCAAAACCTTTCCTAAGCATAAGAATAAAATTGTGAAGCAGGAGATAGAGAGGAAGGCACAGGACCCAGGGCACACTGAAGACGGGCTGTAGAAATCATAAAATATACAGCCTTTCAAAAAGTACCAAGGATTTTAGTTGTGTTTAGAGGAAGAACAAAGAGGCCAAACAAAGGCATTTATTCCTTCTTTTCCTGCATCTCTACAGTAGAAATGGAAACTAGGTGCAAGTCATTATTTCTCAGAGTCCAAAGGCTCAAGTCAAGGTCATGCCCCAAGGTACTCAAGTTCTTTAAGCCCCAGTCTTAAAATATTTTAAGATCTAAGCAGTTCCACTCTTTTTTAACCCATTTTTTCATTTTATATATATATATATATATTTTTTTTTTTTAATGTTTAACCTTTCCATCAGGATGACTGATTTCTCCCTGAATTCCTTCTTTCTCCTCTTTCTCATCATCCCCTTTATATTCAGGATCTGTGAAGTCTGCTGGTTCAGAGGGTTCCCCAGGTGAGGCACTCTGTAAGGACAAAAAGTGCTCATCTGTCCTAATGAACATGTAATACCATTTCAAACAGTTTAAACTTACACTTATTCCCAAAAGTCAGGTTCTATTATTATAGGATTCTTTGACTTACGTTTGACGTTACATAGAAACATTTACAATGTTCAGTAAAAAAAGCCTCCTTTTCAAATAGTTCTAGAAGTTTCATCAATTTCAAGCCTCAATCTATGTTGGAATATACAGAAACAGAAAAAGATTTACTTGTCCTTTATCCAAATTGCCTAAAACATGAGGAGGCACAGACTTGGATCTTCGAGATTGATTGCCTGTTAGAAAATAATTTTCAAAATTAGTTTTCATATTTAACTCTAAAAGTTCTAAATTTACTTTAAATTCAAACATTTTCTTAGTGAACTGCTGTCCTTTCCCATTAATTAAGGAAGTCTTATCTTTAATAATTCATAGGATTTCTTCATTATATAAGTTCAAATATTTTTTCATGTACTTAAGTCCTGGGCAACTGAGAAAGGCAAAGACAATATCTGCTCTGAGAGTTTGGATGAAAAGAAAGGTATTTTGAAGATAATTACATAACTTTGGTTAGAAGCTAAGTGTGGGGTAGAAATAATATAGGTATCCAAGAGTACTTGTAAAATATTTTGCATGACAGAATAACTCAGTATTTAATTAAAATCTAGACCTAATGGCTGTGGTCTAAACTTTTTAACATCATGACCAGCACTCCAACCATATACTATATCAGGAGTACATATTGAATAAGCATACACACACAACCGCCATCACTGACAACTACCACCTGAGGCGAATTTTTAAAAATACACTAACGTTCTAATACTTTCTTCCTAGATGGCAATGGGTCATATTATAAACACTCCCAAATTCTAAATATTTCGATCATTTAAATATTTAAAACTGTAATAGGTACTAGAAGCTGCAGGGAGAACAGGCTGGAGAAGAGTAAAGGCAAGAGAGCCCAGTCAGGACCCTGGCTGGCAGGCATATGTATGAGAAGGCTTGGGTGGCACCGAGGAGACGGAAACGTTGCAACTTCTCCGTGTTAAATTGTGACCAGGTATCTAGGTACAAAAGGGTAAATGGGGAACTCAGAGCTGAGGGTTAACATTCTCTGCTAAGTCAACTGCGTGCAGAACAAGATGTTGCAGAGGAGCTGTTCTCAACTGGAGGAACGCCTCTGGATGCCACCTGGGGCTGCCTCTCTGTTGCTAAGGTCTGAGAGTTTTGGCCAATCGCTGCTGCCTGTCATTTGAGCACCAATCAGAACTGTACAAGGTTTTCACCTCATCTGCATAATTATGTAACAGCTACAATTCTACTGAGTGCTGTGTGCATTTAAAGACCTGCCCTGAACACACAGCTTTCGCAGCTATCCCCAGTGTTCCCCTTACTGCAAGAAGTGAATTTTTTTTCTTACCATCTGGGTCAGTTGAGTTTTGTTTTCTTTTGTTATTTTTAATCTTTTTTTTTTACTAAGGGATCATTCATATACACTCTTATGAAGGTTCCACAAGAAAAACAATGTGGTTACTACATTCACCCTTATTATCGAGTCCCCCCATCAGTCAGTGCCCGTTAGTGTAGTAAGATACCACAGAGTCCCTACTTGTCTTCTCTATGCTACACTGTCTTCCCCGTGACACCCCAACACACGATACCCCACAATACCCTTCTCCCTGCCACCCCTACTACCCCCCAGCTTTGGTAACCGCTAGTCCCCTCTTGGAGTTTGTGAGTCTGATGCCATATTGTTCATGCAGTTTTGCTTCATTGATATACTCTACAAATGAGGGAAATCATCGGTATTTGTCCTCCTCTGCTTGACTTACTTCACTGAGCATAATACCCTCTAATCCATCCATGCTGTTGCAAATGGTAGGATTTTTTTCTTTCTTATGGCTGAATAGTATTCCATTGTGTACATGTACCACCTCTTCTTTATCCATTCATCTACTGATGGACACTTAGGTTGGTTCCATATCTTGGCTAATGTAAATACAGCTGCAATAAACATAGCGATGCCTATGTCTTTTTTAATCTGATAAGTTGTTTTCTTTGAGTAAATTCCTAGGAGTGGAATTCCTGCGTCAAATGGTATTTCTATTTTTAGTTTTGTGAGGAACCACCATATTGCTTTCCACGATGGCTGAATTAGTTTACGTTCCCACCAGCAGTGTAGGAGGGTTCCCTTTCTCCGCATCCTCGTCAGCATCTGTTGTTCCTAGTCATTTCGAAATAGGCCATCCTAACTGGTGTGAGGTGATATCTCATTGTGGTTTTAATTTGCAGTTCCCTGATAATTAGTAATGTGGAGCATATTTTCATGTGCCTGTTGGCCATCTGAATTTCTTCTTTGGAGAAGTGTCTGATCATATTCTCAGCCCATTTTTAATTGGGTTATTTGCTTTTTGGGTGTTGAGGCATGTGAGCTCTCTATATATTTTGGATGTTAACCCCTTATTGGATATGTCATTTATGAATATATTCTCCCATTCTCCCATAGTGAAGGATGACTTTTTGTTCTAATGATGGTGTCCTTTACTGTACAGAAGCTTTTTAGTTTGATGTACTCCCATTTGTACATTTTTGTATCTGTTTCCCTTGCCCAAGGAGATGCGTCCAAGAAAAGGTTGCTCGTGTTTATAATCAAGATATTTTTGCCTATGTTTTCTTCTAAGAGTTTTATGGATTCATAAATTAATTCAGGTCTTTGATCCATTTTGTGTTTACTTTTCTGTATGGGGTTAGACAATAATCCAGTTTCATTCTCTTGCATGTAGCTCTCCAGTTTTGCCAACACCAGTTATTGAAGAGGCTGTATATCCATGGCTCCTTTATCATATATTAATTGACCATATATGCTTGAGTTTATATCTGGGCTCTCCACTCTGTTCCATTGGTCTATGGGTCTGTTCCAGTGCCAGTACCAAATTGTCTTGAGTACTCTGGCTTTGTAGCAGAGTTTGAAGTCGGGGAGCATAATCCCCCCCACCTTTGTTGTTCATTGTCAGAATTGTTTTGACTGTTCGGGGTCTTTTGTGGTTCCATATGAATTTTAGAATGATTTGCTCTAGTTCGTTGAAGAATGCTGTTGGTATTTTGATAGGGATTGCACTGAATCTGTAGATTGGTTAGGCAGGCAGGATGGCCATTTTGACAATATTAATTCTTCCTATCCATGACACAGGATGTGTTTCCATTTATTGGTATCTTCTTTAATTTCTCTCCTGAGTGTCTTGTAGTTTTTAGGGTATAGGTCATTCACTTCCTTGGTTAGGTTTATTCCTAGGTATTTTTTTTCTTTTTGATGCAATTGTGAATGGAATTGTTTTCCTGATTTCTCTTTCTGCTGGTTCATCAATAGTGTATAGAAATGCAACAGATTTCTGTGTATTAATTTTGTATCCTGCAACTTTGCTGAATTCAGATATTAGTTCTAGTAGTTTTGGAATGGATTCTTTCGGGTTTTATATGTACAATATCATGTCATTTGCAAATAGTGATGGTTTAACTTCTTCCTTGCCAATCTGGATGTCTTTTATTTCTTTGTGTTGTTTGATTGCTGTGGCTAGGACCTCCAGTACTGTGTTGAATAGAAGTGGGGAGAGTGGGTATCCTTGTCTTGTTCCTGATCATAAAGAAAAAGCTCTCAGCTTCTCGCTGTTAAGTATGATGTTGGCTGTGGGTGTGTCATATATATGGCCTTTATCATGTTGAAGTACTTGCCCTTTACACCCATATTATTGAGAGTTTTTATCATGAATGGATGTTGAATTTTGTCATATGATTTTTCACCATCTGTGGAGATGATCATGTGGTTTTTGTCCTTTTTGTTGATGTGTTTGATGATGTTGATGGACTTTTGAATAGTGTACCATCCTTGCATCCTTGGAATAAATCCTACTTGATCATGATATATGATCTTTTTGATGTATTTTTGAATTTGGTTTGCTAATATTTTGTTGAGTATTTTTGAATCTCTTTTCATCAGGAATATTGGTGTGTAATTTTCTTTTTTTGTGGTGTCTTTGCCTGATTTTGGTATTAAGAGTAATGCTGGCCTTGTAGAATGAGTTTGGAAGTATTCCCTTCTCTTCCACTTTTTGGAAAACTTTAAGGAGGATGGGTATGAGGTCTCCACTAAATGTTTGATAAAATTTAGTGGTGAAGCCATCAGATCCAGGAATTTTGTTCTTAGGTAGTTTTTTGATTACCAATTCAATTTCGTTGCTGGTAATTGGTCTGTTCAGATTTTCTGTTACTTCCTGGTCAATCTTGGAAGGTTATTATTTTTCTAGAAAGTTGTCCATTTTCTAGTTTATCCAATTGGTTACCACATAATTTTTCATACTATTTTCTAATAATTCTTTGTATTTCTGTGGTGTCCATAGTGCTTTTCGTTTCTCATTTCTGATTCTGTTTGTAGACTCTCATTTTTTCTTGATAAGTCTGGCTAGGGGTTTATCTATTTTGTTTATTATCTCAAAGAATCAGCTCCTGCTTTCCTTGATTTTTTCCATTTTTTTATTCTTCTCGATTTTATTTATTTATGTTCTAATCTTTATTACGTCTCTTCTTCTACTGACTTTGGACCTCGTTTATTCTTCTTTTGCTAGTTTCATTTTTTGTGAATTCAGACTGTTCAGATGGGATTGTTGTTCCTTACTGAGGTAGACCTGTACTGCAATATACTTCCCTCTTACGTGGGCCTTCGTTGCATCCCACAGATTTTCCAGTGTTAAATTATTGTTGTCATTTGTCTCTATATATTGTTTGATCTCTGTTTATATTTGGTCTTTGATCCATTGATTATTTAGGAGCATGTTGTTAAGTCTTCATGTGTTTGTGGGCTTTTTTATTTTCTTTGCACAATTTATTTCTAGTTTCATACCTCTGTGGTCTTAGATGCTGGTTGGTACAATTTCAATCTTTTTCAATTTAATGAGGCTCTTTTTGTGGCCTACCATGTGATCTATTCCTGAAAATGTTCCGTGTGCACTTGAGAAGAATGTGTATCCTGTTGCTTTTGGATGGAGTGTTCTGTAGATGTCCATTAGGTCCATTTATTCAGTGCCTCTGTCTCCTTACTTATTTTCTGTATGGTTGGTCTGTCCATTGGAGTGAGCAGTGTGTTGAAATCTCCTAAAATGAATGCATTGCATTCTTTTCCTCCTTTAATTCTGTTAATATTTATTTCGCATATGTACGTGGCTCCTGTGTTGAGTGCACAGATATTTATAATGGTTATATCCTCTTTTTGGACTGACCCCTTTATCATTATGTAATGTCCGTCTTTGTCTTTTGTTACTTTCTTTGTTTTGAACTCTATTTTGTCTGAAAGAGTACTGCAACTCTTGCTTTTTTCTCCTTATTGGTTGCATGAAATATCTTTTGCCATCCCTTCACTTTTAATGTCTATGTCGTTGGGTTTAAACTGAGTCTATTGTAGGCAGCATATAGATTGGTCTTGTTTTTTCATCCATTCAGTTACTCTATGTCTTTTGATTGGTGCATTCAGTCCATTTACATATAGGGTGATTATCGATAGGAATGTACTTATTGCCATTACAGGTTTTAGATTACTGGTTACCAAAGGTTCAAGATTAACTTCCTTACTATATAGGTGTCTAACTGAACTCACTTAATATGCTATTACAAACACAATCTAAAGGTTCTTTTTTTTTCCCTCCTCCTCCACTCTTTATATACTAGGTATCATATTCTGTACTCTTTCTCTATCCCTTGATTGACATTAGGGATTGTTAATTTAATTTTGCATTTCCTTAGTAAATCGCTGTTCTACTTTTTTTTTTTGGTATCATTAATCTACAATTACATGTGCAATATTATGGTAATTAAACTACCCACTTCAGCAGGTACCCCCACCAACCCCATTACAATCACTGTCCATCAGCGCAGTGACATGCTACATAATCACTACTTGTCTTCTCTGAGTTGTACAGCCCTCTCCGCACCCCCCCAACATTATATCTCCTAATTGTAATGCCCCTTTTTCCCCTTTGTTCCTCCCTTCCAGCCCATCGTCCACAGTCCCTTTCCCTATGGTAACCATTAGTCCATTCTTCGGTTCTGTGAGTCAGCTGCTGTTCTTTTCTCTCAATTTCTTTCTTTGCTCTTATGTTCCACATATGAGTGAAATCATTTG
This sequence comes from Phataginus tricuspis, assembly GCA_029783875.1. Classification (NCBI taxonomy): domain Eukaryota; kingdom Metazoa; phylum Chordata; class Mammalia; order Pholidota; family Manidae; genus Phataginus; species Phataginus tricuspis. The sequence goes on along the minus strand of JAQQAC010002067.1, from coordinate 17,483,945 downwards.
ATACTTGTCTTTTTTGGCTTGGCTTATTTCACTGAGCATAATACCCTCTAGCTCCATCCATGTTGTTGCAAATGGTAGGATTTGTTTTCTTCTTATGGCTGAATAATATTCCATTGTGTATATATACCACCTCTTCTTTATCCATTCATTTACTGATGGACACTTACATTGCTTCCATTTCTTGGCTATTGTAAATAGTGCTGCGATAAACATAGTGGTGCATCTGTCTTTTTCAAACTGGGCTGCTGCATTCTTAGGGCAAATTCCTAGGAGTGGGATCCCTGGGTCAAATGGTATTTCTATTTTGAGTTTTTTGAGGAACATCCATACTGCTTTCCACAATGGTTGCACTAATTTACATTCCCACCAGCAGTGTAGGAGGGTTCCCTTTTCTCCACATCCTCGCCAACATTTGTTGTTGTTTGTGTTTTGGATATTGCCCATTCTCACTGGTGTGAGGTGATATCTCATTGTGGTTTTAATCTGCATTTCTCTGATGATTAGCGATGTGGAGCATCTTTTCCTGTGCCTGTTGGCCATCTGCATTTCTTCTTTGGAGAAGTGTCTATTCATGTCGTCTGCCTATTTCTTAATTGGATTATTTACTTTATGTTTGTTGAGGTAAGTTCTTTATATATTTTGGATGTGAACCTCTTATAGGATACGTCATTTATAAATATATTCTCCCAAACTGTAGGATGTCTGTTTCCTCTGCTGAAGGTCTCCTTTGCTGTACAGAAGCTTTTCAGCTTGATATAGTCCCACTTGTTCATTTGTGCTTTTGTTTCCCTTTCCCAGGGAGAAGTCGCTCATGTTTATATGCAAGAGATTTTTGCCTATGTTTTTTTCTACGAGTTTTATGGTTTCATGAATTACATTCAGGTCTTTGATCCACTTTAAGTTTACTCTTGTTTTGGGGGTTAGACAGTAGTCCAGTTTCATTCTCTTACATGGAGCTGTCCAGTGTTGCCAGCACCAATTGCTGAAGAGGCTGTCATCTCCCCATTGAATGTCCAAGGCTCCATTATCATATATTAATTGACTGTACATGTTTTGGTTAATGTTTGGATTTTCTATTCTGTTCCGCTGGTCTGTGGGTCTGTTTTTCTGCCAATACCAAATTGTCTTGATTACTGTGGCTTTGTAGTAGAGCTTGAAGTCAGGGAGCGTAATTCCCTCTGTTTGATTCCTCCTTCTCAGGATTGCTTTGGCAATTCGGGGTCTTTTGTGGTTCCATATGAACTTTAGAATTATTTGTTCCAGTTTATTGAAGAAAGCTGTTGGCATTTTGATAGGAATTGCGTTGAATCTGTAGATTGCTTTAGGTAGTATAGCCATTCCGACAATATTTATTCTACCTAGCGAAGAGCATGGGATGAATTTTCCATTTGTTAGTGTCCTCTTTAATTTCTCCTAGGAGTGTCTTGTAGTTTTCAGAGTACAGGTCTTTCACTTCCTTCGTTAGGTTTATTCCTAGGTATTTTATTCTTTTTGATGCAATTGTGAATGGAATTGTTTTTCTGATTTCTCTTTCTGTTAGTTCATCATTAGTGTATAGGAAAGCAACAGATTTCTGTGTGTTAATTTTGTATCCTGCAACTTTCCTGAATTCAGATATTAGTTCTAGTAGTTTTGGAGTGGAGTCTTTAGGGATTTTTATGTACAATATCATGTCATCTGCAAATAGTGACAATTTGACTTCTTTACCAATCTGGATGCCTTCTTTTTCTTTCTTTTGTCTGATTGCTGTGGCTAGGACCTCCAGTACTATGTTGAATAACAGTGGAGAGAGTGGGCATCCCTGTCGTGTTCCCGAACTTAGATGAAAAGCTTTCAGCTTCTCGCTGTTAAGTATGATGGTAGCTGTGGGTTATGACAATATATGGCCTTTGTGATGTTGACGTACTTGCCCTCTATACCCATTTTGTTGAGAGTTTTAATCATGAATGGAAGCTGAATTTTGTGTAATCCTTTTTCAGCATCTATGGAGATGATCTTGTGGTTTTGGTTCTTCTTTTTGTTGTTGTGGTGGATGATGTTGATGGATTTTCGAATGTTGTACCATCCTTGCATCCCTGGGATGAATCCCACTTGATCATGGTGTATGATCCTCTTGATGTATTTTTGAATTCGGTTTGCTAATATTTTGTTGAGTATTTTTGCATCTACATTCATCAGGAATATTGGTCTGTAATTTTCTTTTTTGTTGACGTCTTTGCTAGGTTTTGGTATGAGAGTGATGCTGGCTTCATAAAATGAGTTTGGAAGTATTCCCTCCTATTCTATTTTTTGGAAAACTTTAAGGAGAATGGGTGTTATTTCTTCTCTATATGTCTGGTAGAATTCAGAGGTGAATCCATCAGGTCCGGGGGTTTTGTTCTTGGGTAGTTTTTTGATTACCGATTCAATTTCATTGCTGGTGATTGGTCTGTTTAGTTTTTCTGTTTCTTTCTTGGTCAGTCTTGGAAGGTTCTATTTTTCTAAGAAGTTGTCCATTTCTTCTAGGTTTTGCAGCTTGTTAGCATACAGATTCTCATAATATTCTCTTATAATTCTTTGTATTTCTGTGGGGTCGGTCGTTGTTTTTCTTTTCTCATTTCTGCTTCTGTTTATGTGTGTAGATTCTCTTTTTCTCTTAATGAGTCTGGCTAGGGGTTTATCTATTTTGTTTATTTTTTCAAAGAACCAGCTCTTGGTTTAATTGATTTTTTTTCTTTTGTTTTATTCTTCTCAATTTTATTGATTTCTTCTCTGATCTTTATTATGTCCCTCCTTCTGGTGACTTTGGACCTCATTTCTTCTTCTTTTTCCAATTTCAATAATTGTGTCCTTAGACTGTTCATTTGGGAATGTTCTTCCTTCTTTAAATGGGCCTGGATTGCAATGTACTTTCCTCTTAAAACTGCCTTCGCTGCGTCCCACAGAAGTTGTGGCTTTGTGTTGTTGTCATTAGTCTCCATATATTCTTTGATCTCTGTTTGAATTTGTTCGTTGACCCATTGATTATTTAGGAGAATTTTGTTAATTCTCCATGTATTTGTGAGCCTTTTGTTTTGTTTCTAAAATTTATTTCTAGTTTTATACCTTTGTGATCTGAGAAGTTGGTTGGTAGAATTTCAACATTTTTTAATTTACTGAGGTTCTTTTTGTGGCCTAGTATGTGGTGTATTCTGGAAAATGTTCCATGTGCACTAGAGAAGAATGTGTATCCTGTTTCTTTTGGGTGTAGAGTTCTGTAGATGTCTGTTAGGTCCATCTGTTCTAGTGTGTTGTTCAGTGCCTCTGTGTCTTTACTTATTTTCTGTCTGGTTGATCTGTCCTTTAGCGTGAGTGGTGTGTTGAAGTCTCCTAAAATGAATGCATTGCTTTCTATTTCCTCCTTTAATTCTGTTAGTATTTGTTTCACATATGCCAGTGCTCCTGTGTTTGGTGCATGTATATTTTAAATGGTTATATCCTCTTGTCGGACTGACCCCTTTATCATTATGTAATGTCCTTCTTTATCTCTTGCTACTTTCTTCATTTTGAAGTCTATTTTGTCTGATACAAGTACTGCAACACCTGCTTTTTTGTTCTTATTGTTTGCATGAAATATCTTTTTCCATCCCTTCACTTTTAGTCTGTGTATATCTTTGGGTTTGAGGTGAGTTTCTTGTAAGCAGCATATAGATGGGTCTTACTTTTTTATCCATTTTATTACTCTGTGTCTTTTGATTGGTGCATTCAGTTCATTTACATTTAGGGTGATTATCGATAGATTATGTACTTATTGCCATTGCTGGCTTTACATTCGTGATTACCAAAGGTTCAAGGGTTGCTTCTTTACTATCTAACAGTCTAACTTAGCTTTCTTGGTAAGTTATTGTAAACGCAGTCTGATGATTCTTTATTTCTCTCCCTTCTTATTCTTCCTCCTCCATTCTTTATATACTAGGTGTTTTATTCTTTGCCTTTAGTTAGTATTTGCATGGTCTGCTTTCTTTGCTATGATTTTATTTTCTCTAGTGACCTCTTTTTAGCCTTAGGAGTGCTTCCATCTAGAGCAGCCCCTTTAACATATCCTGAAGAGGTGGTTTATGGTATACAAATTCCCTCAACTTTCGCATGTGTGGGAATTGTTTAATCCCTCTGTCATATTTAAATGATAATCGTGCTGGATACAGTATTGGTTCGAGGCCCTTCTGTTTCATTACGTTAAATATATCATGCCATTCTCTTCTGGCCTGACAGGTTTCTTTTGAGAAATCTGATGATAATCTGATGAATTTTCCTTTGTAGGTGATCTTTTTTCTCTCTTTAGGTGCCTTTAATACTCTGTCTTTATCTTTGACCTTTGCCATCTTAATTATTATGTGTCTTGGTGTTGTCTATTGTTCCATTTCGATTGGTCACACAGTTCTCTTAATATTCTTTCATTCCTACAGATACTTTTATCTCTCTTTGCCTCAGCTTCTCTGTATTCCTTTTCTCTGATTTCTATTCCATTAACAGTCTCTTGCATCTCGTCAAGTCTGCTGCTAAGCCCGTTGATCGCTTGTCTCATTTCTGCGTTGTCTTTCCTCACTTCCTCCCTCAGCTCTTGCATATTTCTCTGTAGATCAGTATGGTTATGACTTTTATTCTGAATTATTTTTCAGGAAGATTGTGCATGTCCATCCCATCAGTTCCCTCTCGGGTTGTCTGGGTAAGCTTTGTTTGTACAATATTCTTCTGTCTTTTCATGGCGATATAAGTGGTCGCCGGTACGCACCACGTATGTCAGCTGGGCTCTTTAAGACTTTATAAAAAAAGAAAAGAAAAGAAAAAAACACCCTCCGGGAGTAGATTCTGTAAGGATCCTGTAGGTGGCGCTGCTGCTCCAGTATTCCGCAGCTGTGGAGGCTCCGCCGGGCCGTTTGTGGCTCTGGCCGGGGAGGTAACGAATGGGAGGCTGCTGTTGTCTATGGGAAGCCTTCACACGGCTGCTTTGCCCAGCCACCGGCCAAGGGGTCCAAAATTCCCCAGGACTCCCAGGCTGGACTGCGCTGGGACGATTTCCTTCCGCTATTGGGCCGTTGTCTCTTTAAGACTTTTAAAAAAGCGTGCACACCTGCCATCTCGGATCCTGCCCTTCTGTTTCTCTAATCTCTGATACACCACATGATGTATGTCAGTGCTCCTGGCGCAGATCACCAGGGTTGGTTATTTGGTGGGCCTGTGCTTCCACTACCTCCCCGCTCTGAATCTTTTCCTCCCGCCGGTGCACTGGGGTGGGGGAGTGCTCTGGTCCCACCGGGTCACGGCTTTGTATCTTAGCCACTTTGTGAGTCGCTGAGTTCTCAGAGGTGTAGCTGTAGCTTGGGTGTTGTCCTGTATCTTCTGGTCTCTCTTTTAGGAATAGTTGTATTTGTTGTATTTTCATAAATATATATGGTTTTGGTAGGAGATTTCCACCGCCCTGTTCATGCCGCTATCTTCCCAGGAGTCTGTTCTACTTTCTTTACTGTGGTTTTATTACCTCTGGTGACAGCTACCTCTGGTTTAACCATAGGAACACTTCCATCTATAGCCATCCCTCCAAAATACACTGTAGAGATGGTTTGTGGGAGGTAAATTCTCTCAGCTTTTGCTTATCTGGAAATTGTTTAATCCTTCCTTCAAATTTAAATGATAATCTTGCCAGATAGAGTATTCTTGGTTCAAGGCCATTTTGTTTCATTGCATTAAATATATCATGCCCCTCCCTTCTGGCCTGTAAGGTTTCTGTTGAGAAGTCTGATGATAGCCTGATGGGTTTTCCTTTGTATGTGATCTTTTTTCTCTCTCTGGTTGCTTTTAAAAGTCTGTCCTTATCCCTTGATCTTTGCCATTTTCATTATTATATATCTTGATGTTTTCTTCCTTGGGTCCCTTGTGTTGGGAGATCTGTGGGCTTCCGTGGACTGTGAGACTATCTCCTTCCCCAGATTGGGGAAGTTTTCAGCAATCACCTCCTCAAAGACACTTTCTATCCCTTTTTCTCTCTCTTTTTCTTCTGGTACCCCTATAATATGAATATTGTTCTGTTTGGATTGGTCACACAGTTCTCTCAATATTTTTTCATTCCTAGAGATGATATTTCCTCAGTTTCTTCGTATTCTTTTCTAATTTCCATTCCATTTATTGTCTCTTCTACTACACCTAATCTGCTTTTAAGTCCCTCCATTCATTTCTGATATGGAATTTCTTAATGATTGATTCTCCATCCTAAATTTGTCCCTGAGTTTTTCTGTACCTCCGTGAGCATGTTTATGATTTTTGTTTTGAACTCTCTTTCCAGATGATTGATGAGTTGTTTCACTTGGCCCTTTTTCTGGTGTTTGTGAGATTTTCGTTTGAACCAGGTTCCTTTGACGTTTCATGTTGTATGTGGAGCCGTCTAGTGCCCAGCATCTCTACTCTTTAGAGCTGCTCAGCCCCTGGAGTGATGTCGGGATCACAGGGGAGTGGCGCTGGTGCCTGGGGTGAGGAAAGAGCTGTTTCCTGCTTCCTGGCTCCTGTGCCTGTCTCCACTGTCAGAACCCGTGGGCCAAGCACACAGGTGTAAGCCTCTGTGCTTTGTGTTTGTAGCTACCATTGGCATGGCCTCCCTCTAGCTGGCCTGATGCCAGGGCAGGGACTATTGGTTTGCAAGCCTGTGCTGGCCAGGAGGAATGCACAGCAGGCTGCCTATCACAGTGGGGGCTTCAGAGCTGAGTCACCAGCCGGGGTGATGGACCACCTGAAGCTCCTGCAAGTTCCCAACCTGCTGGGCAGAGTGCACCCAGACCATTTTGTCCACCTATGCTTTTCTCCTGAGTAGCAAGCTCTGTGCAATCCTTGCCCCTTTAATAGCCCTCTCGCTGTTAGGAAGTCTCTCAGACTGCCTGCCTTTCTTTTATCCCAGAGCAGCTGGATGTGGATCCCTGTGTTTCACAAATGGCTGGAATCTCAGTCTCTCCAGGTATTCTGCTTGTCTTAGCTTCCCAACCTCAGTACTCTCCAGTGCACTATGCAATGTAAGTTTGTGCTCCCAAAGCAGATCTCCAGGGCTGGCTGTTCAGCAGTCCTAGGCTTCTATTGCCTCCTGGCTCCATTTCTCTTCCTCCTGCCAGTGAGCTGGGGTGTGGGAAGGGATTAGGTTCTGCATATCAAGGCTTTGGTATGTTATCCTGTTTCGCGAGGTCTGCTCTTTTCTCCAGGTATATGAAGTCTGGCATAGCCTTCTTTTCTGTTGCTCTTTTACGATTAGTTGTATTAACTATATTTTTGTATTATATGTGATTTTGGGAGGAGTTTCTGTCTCACCTCTCACGCCGCCATCTTTTATCCCTTTATGTCAGCTGAGTTTTATAAGATGCTAAAACTCGCAAGAGAGCTGATCCTCACAAAAGCGAGCTGATAACCACCAAAAGTGCCCCGAGAGCTGGCGCTCCTCAATGAAAGAGGGCTCGAGAGCACGCCTCACCGCGCGGGGACGCCTGTTCAGAGGGGCGGTGAGCGCCAGCACTGACACTTACTGTGAGCAGACACCAGAGACACCGGGAGCAGAACCCTTGTGAGCAACACCAACAGATAAACCCCTTGTGTTCAGGTACAAAATCATTGACTCACAGTTCCCAAACTGCCAAGAATCAGCAATTTCATATGATTCAATCTCCTTAATTCAGAAACATCCACATCAGAAACGGATTAGTTTAGGGATTGACAGGAGTGGAGCAAAGAAAGGATGAAAGAAAAAAAGGAATCAAATACACATAGATTTTGGCTTGAGCAAACAGGTGGATGGCAGTCAAGTTCCTAGGGATGAAAGGAGTGCTCTGTTTCAGATATAATAAACGAAAATTTCCCCCACCTCACAGGTGCAAAAAGGAAACTATACACTAATCTATGAATGTTACCACTCCCTCTATAGAAAAGACTAATATTCCATTTTATGGCTGAGGAAACCAAGGCTGAGAGGTTGTCAACTAAGAAAAGGTAGAACCAGGATTCAAACCCATCAAGCTTAGTTCTCAAGCTGTTAATGATACTGACTTGAACCTCTAGCATGTACCCACTGGGGGGAACAAGGAGAGGCAAGCAGGGACAGAAGCTCTGATTCCTAAGTCTGTGCTCGCCACTTGGAGTGCTGTGCATACATGCCTCATAAAATCATACACAACAAAGTGGGAACAGACTAAATTAACAATGCTGGGGTAACTAGACAGAGATAATATAGGAGGATGATGTATGTTTATGATTTCAAGATGAGGAAAGACTGAAGAAGCACTACCCATAAAAGAAAAAGCTGAAATGACATTACTGTAAGAATGTGGGAAATTTTTAAGGTGATGTCTGTCACTCCTCTTTTCTCTCCCCTTTTTTAAACAACCAGTTAGACATACATGACCAAACATAAGTGTCTCAACACCTTACACCAAGTGACCCAGGAAGCCTCTCACCCACCTGTGCACCCAAAAACAAGACCTCGGTAAGGACTGCAGATCAAGGGAGTAACTGAACCTACCCCACCCCTCCTCACCACATGGGAGAAAAATCCTGGAGAGTGCTGATTGAGGCAAATACCCGTGGGGAGAGAATTAGCAGAAGTCTTGCCTGCCTAAGGGGAGATTCCAGCACGCCGGGACAGAGAGAACAGCGACAAGAGTTTGGAAGTGTTGCACAGGACGAAGCTGTTTGGTTGTGGTAGTGACGACCTCTCCCAAGGAGGAGGTGCTAAGAACAAGCAGTGAGTGACGGCCCAGCTATGCCAATGATGTGTGTTGTGACTGGAGAAACCTCTCTCCACAGAAGTACTTGGGTTTCTGAGACAGGACCTCCATGACTGGGTGGAGAGATGGTAGTGGGAAGGAAACAGACAAAAATCCAAAGGACATTAAAGGAATTCAGTTCCTACTGTCTGACTCAGGACTTCAGCAGGAAGTCCCCCATGAGCCTCTGGAAGTACTCCACTCGAGGATCTCCCCAAGAGGCCCTGCGTACCCTAAATCCCTGAGTGTTTGGTGTTACATAAAAAACACTGTTAAATAAAAAGCCCCCTTTACAAATGGTTTTAGAGACTTAAGTCAGTTAACTAATCAGTTTCCGTGCAAGTAATCTATGTGCTAAACCTATACTCCCCCAACTCTGCTGCAGGCTCCTGTGTATACCCCAAGTACAACTGAGGACAAGGTCTTGTAAACAAGGAGTGTGCTCAGAAACCACAAACTGAGCTACAGCACCATCTTCTGGAATACAAAAGGGAAGTTTCTAGTAGTAAGCCTAATGACTTTTAAGAAAAAAGATGTCATAAAAGCTTAATTAAGGAGGCATCTGCTACTTCAAATGTGAAAACAGCAGCACATAGCTACAAACAGTATGTAGGAAATAGGATATCACAAATAAAATAATAATTCTCCAGCAACTGAAATATTGCAATCTGATAAAGAATTCAAAATTGCTGTTAAGAAGAAACTCAACAAGCTACAAGAAAACAGAAAGACAATTCCATTAATCGGAAATAAAATTAATGAAACAGAAGTTCTTTACCAAAGAGATTGAAATGATAAAAAAAGAACCCAAACAGAATTTCTGGAGCTGAAGAATTCAATGGATACGATGAAGAATACAACAGAGAGCATCTGTAGTAGAGTGAAGCACATGGGAGAAAGAGTAAGTGACCTGGAGTACAAGAATATAGAAATAATGCAGAGAGGGAACTAATACTGAAAAAGAGTAAAGAAAGCCAGTGAGAACTATTGGATTCCATCAAAAAGGCAAATATTTCAATAATTGGGGTTCCAGAAGGAAAAAAGAGGGAGAAGGGCACAGAGAGCTTATTTAAAGAAATAAAAGCTGAGAACTTTCCAAACCTGGGGAATGACTTAGACATACAAGTCCATGAAGCTAACGTAACATCCTATCATCTCAATGCAGAAAGACCTTCTACAGGACACATTCTAATGAAACTCAAATATCAATGATAAAGAATCTTAAGGCAGCCAGGGGAAAAAAGAAGCACCCTACAAAGGAACCCCTTTAGGTTGTCAGTAGGTTTCTCAGCAGAACTCTATAAGCCAGGAGAGCTGAATGATAAATTCAAAGTGATGAAAGATAAAAATTGCCAACCAAGCATATTTTATCTGGCAAAGTTCTTCACATTCTTCAAATATGGAGAAGAAATAAAGGCTTTCCCAGATGAACAAAGAATGAGGGAATTTATTCCCACCACGAGACCTGCCTTGGAAGAAAAATGCTCAAATGAGTTCTTCAAGCTGAATCAAAAAGACATAAATCAGTGACATGAAAACATACAAAGTACACACCACACTGATAAAGTGAAATCTTTATAGTCAGACATAGTAAATTCCAATTATATAAACATGATGTATTATTCAGTTAACTATAGTATAAAAGTTAAAGGAAAAATATTAAAAATAGCTACAGGTATTGAAACTTGTTAACAAATACATAGCATAAAAAGAAATAAACTGTGCTTATCAAAAATATAAAAGGGAAGGACTAAAAGAGTGGAGCCTGTTAGGTGAACAAAGAGAAGTTGCTATCAGGATAGACTGTTCTGTCTATGGTATGTTTTATGTAAGCCTCATGGTGAGCACAGAAAAATCTAGAGTAGACCCACAAAGCAAACAAAAGGGGAAACAGAACAAACCACCATGGAGAATCACTAGTTTACAAAGGTAGGCTGAAATAGGGAAAAAGAAACAATAGAAATACAAAACAATCAGAGTACCATCAACAAGATGGCAGTATTAAGTCCTTATGTATCAGTAACCAACTAAAGGTGAATGGATTGAATCCATCAATCAAAAAGTACAGAGTGGCTAGATGGATAAAAAAACAAGACCCAACTATACGCTGCCTCATTTCAGCAGTATATACAGACATAAGCTCGAAGCAAAGAGATGTAAGAAGGTACTCCATGCAAACAGAAACCAAAAGAAAGCAGTGGCAGCCACGCTCTTATCAGACAGGACATACTTGAGCCAAAAATGGTGACAAGAGACAAAGAAGGTCATTATATGATATTAAAGGGGTCAATTTATCAAGAAGATATAACAATCATAAATATATATGAACACAAATCAGAGCAACTAAATATATTAAGCAAATACTAACAGATCTGAAAGGAGAAATAGACAATACAATGATGCAGGGAACTTTTATAGCCTACGCTGCAATGGATGATCATCAAGAGAAAAAATCAAGAAGAAACATTGGAACTGACCTGTGTTTTAGACCAAATGGACTAAACAGACATATAAAGAATATTCCATCCAGCAACAGAATACATATTCTTCTCAAGTACACAGAGACTATTCTCCAGGAGACAACATAAGTCACAAAACAATTCTTAGCAAGTTTAAGAAGACTGAAATCATACCAACTATCTTTTCTGACCACAATGGTATGAAATTACTAATCAACAAGAAGTAAACTGGAAAATCTACAAATATTTGGAAAATAACACACATCTGAAAAATGAATGGGGCAAAGAAGAAATCAAAAGAGAAATTTAAAAAATGTAACAAAACAAATGAAAATGGAAACACAACATACCAAAACCCATAGGATACTGCAAAGGCAGCTGTGAGAGGACAGTTTTCAATGATAAATGCAGATATGAAGAAATTGGAAAGATCTGAAATAAAAATCAAACTTTACACCTCAAGGACCTAGCCAAAGAAGAACAAATTAAGAACAGAATTAGCAGAAGGAAGGAAATAATAAAGATCAGAGTAGAAATGATCAGATTGGAAAGTAAATGAAATAGATAAAAGAAAAACAACAAAAAGGATAACAAAACTAAGAGCTGGTGTTTCAGAACGATAAGCAAAATGACAAACCTTTAACTAGATTAATTAAAGGAAAGAAGACACAAATAAACAGAACTAGAGTTGAAAAAAGAGTTATTAAACTGATACTGCAGAAACACACAGGATGACATGAGATCATCAAGCTGCTAAGAGATGAGATCTTAATTATTCTCACCACTAAAAATAATTATGTGATGTGATAGAGGTGCTAACTGGCAATAATACTATAACAATGTATCAAATTAACATGTTGTACAACTCAAATTTACACAACTTATATGTCAGATATATTTCAATAAAAAAATAATGTTGGTTTATAAAAAGATGTAGAGTAAAAAGAAAAGCAGTATACTGGGAGAAGATAATTGCAATACATGTAATTGTTAAAGGATTATGATGGGGGTGGTTACCCTCCCCACAAATCAGAGAAAACAGACAACTCCATGGAATAACAAATAAAAGACTGAATCATTTTCTTCTCAAAAGAGGGAATCTAAATAACAAATAAACATGGGCAAAGGTGTTCAACATACTCAGTAACCAGGGTGATGCAAATTAAAGCTATAATGAGATATCGTTACCTCCTCTACCAGACTGGCAAAAATTTAAGTCTGACAATATCAAGTATTAACAAAGTGTGGAGCAAAGGAAGCACTTACATTGCTGGTGAGACAGTAAATAATTTTGGAAAGTATTTTGGCAAAATCTGTCAGTGTTAAACATATTCCCCCCCAATTACCCAAAATTCCAGCCCTTAGTTATATGCCCTCTGGAAACAGATGTGTGTCCGAGGAATGTATAAGAATGTTTACAGCATTATTATTTAACATCCCAAAACTTAAATTTAACCATCAGGAGAAGAATAGTAAATTGTAATATATTCATAACTGAAATATTCCCCTGTAGTGAAATCCAGTGAACCAGAGATGCAGACCAGCAGGACCAAACCTCAAACACAACGTATAATGAAAGGCAGCATAGCACATACAGTGCAACTACGCAGAAAGTTCAAAAACCAGTAAAACCTATTTTTAGGGCTACAGCCTGTGAGAGTAAAAACTACCAGGAAAAGCAACTGTAACGTGATCATGGAGGGGACAGCTTTGGGGCGCTGCTAACCTATTTTATCTAGCTGGTGGTTTTCCAGTAGTTCCTTTATAATCATCAAGTTGCATATGTTATATCCACTTTCCTAAATTTAACTCAAAAACGATTTCTAAAAATTCCAGGTAGATTTAAAGATCCAGTTGTGAAAACAAAAGTTCATAGGAGAAAATAGTGTATTTGTGACATGAAAACTGAGATGGAGTTCTTAAAGTCATAAAATATAACTGATAAATTCAATATTAAAAGGAAAACATGTATATAAAAAAACACAAACCCAGAAGCTGAACCCAGATTGAGACACAATATCGGCAGTGCTTGTAACTGACAAAGGATTAGTATGCAGAATAATTAAACTCATTAAGGAGAAACACACTCCCACCCAACAAGTTTTAAACGAGCAAAAGAAACATAAGGGCAACTCACAGAAGAGGAAAACCAAATGTCCACATGACCTCACCAGCAATCAGAGAAATGCGTATTAAAATTTCACTGACCACCCCCCCCATATCACACCTGACTGGCCCAAATTTTAAAGTCTGACCAGATAAAGGATTGGTAAGCACAAAGAACATATTCTACTGATGGTTAAAAAAAATAAAAACACTGGTAAAACCATGTTGCTAAGGGAAAACTTACAATTGCAGAAACCTGCTATGACCCAGCATTCCACTTTTGATATGTGTCCTAGAGAAAATCACAGGATCAAGCCACGTTCTGCAACCCTACTCATTCCATTGACAAACGGGGACAAAACCTGAATGTCCATCAACAGCCAAAGTTATTTGAGGCAAATATACATGAAATTTGTACAGCTATTAAAATCAATAAACAAGAGTTTATGTAAGTGCAGGTAAGTCTTAAAATAATAAATTGCAGAAAGATACAAAGAGTGTGAAACAGTACTATATTGATTTATGGACACAATATGGTAAAAGAATGAAAAACAAGGGCAGGAATGCTGTCAGGGAGGAAATTAGTGGGGGAGTAGGATATACTGGCTCTAATTATATTTACATTTCATTTCTTAACTTAGGTGCAAATTCTCTATTCTTTAAATTCCTTAAATATTTTATAAAAACATATACACAATGGAATATTATTCAGCCATAAGAAGAAAACAAATCCTACCATTTGCAACAACATGGATGGAGCTAGAGGGTATTATGCTCAGTGAAATAAGCCAAGACGAAAAAGACAAGTATCATATGATTTCACTCATATGTGGAGCATAAGAACAAAGAAAAAAACTGAAGGAACAAACAGCAGCAGACTCACAGAACCCAAGAACGGACTAATAGTTACCAAAGGGAAAGGGACCAGGGAGGATAGGTGGGAAGGAAGGGATAAGGGGGAAAAAGGGGCAGTATGATTAGCAGACGTAATGTTGGGGGGAGTGGGCACGGGGAGGGCTGTACAACTCAGAGAAGACAAGTAGTGACTCTATAGCATCTCACTACACTGATGGACAGTGAGTGTAATGGGGTTGGTGGGGGGGACCTGATAAAGGGGGTAGTTTAATAACCATAATATTGCACATGTAATTGTAGATTAATGATACCAAAATAAATTATTAAAAAAAAATCCCCTCAACAACAGTGCTCGGAGAACTTCCAACATAAGGGTGCATCAAAGTGCTGGGAGTGGGTGGTGTGCCGCAAAGGCACAGAAACTAATGCCTCCCTTCAAACTTTCCCCCATGCAGTGCTTCCATTTTGCTGTTTCTGAGTTGTATTCCTTATAATAAACTGGTAACAGTAAGAAAAAAATATATATATATATTTTATAAAAATATCACTCAACTTCTTACCTTGTGTTGGCAAATAATTTTTCTTGTATTTTTCTTCCTGGGTTCCTGAAGAAATTTGAGTCTTTTGAAATCGAACTGATGAACTCTATAGTATGAGATAATTTGGAAGACAAAATCAGCGTCAGTCTACATATTAGCATAATGAATGAAACGTGCAGAGCTCAGCTTGCAACAAGAATGCTTCATGTTCTTTCATTTATGTCGTTTTCATTTGTCATTGTAGGCCGGAGTGAGCAAGCCGTTGTCTAGGAATGAGCTATACACAAGCACGTGTGCACACACACACGCGCCTTTGGAACTATATCTGTTCTTCAAGTGAGGGTGTAACAGACAACATAAAACAGAACAGTCTTCTGTGACTGTCAGCAGATTAGCTAAAGAAGGCAGAAGCTCCTGGTCAACAAGAACTGACCCTCCTGTGAATACATCCCTCTCTGTCTTTGCTCCAACCCTGTAATGAGCCCTAGCTCCCCACTGAGAAGACTGTTGACCACCGTCCCCTCCCAGGGATGGAAGTTCGCTGCCCTCAGAGCTCACGCCGCCAGGCTTGGAGGCAGGGTACATGTCTTCTTGCTCCCCGTCACCCCTTACAGCCAAATCTCTCCCTCTGACCCCAACCAGTCATGCCCCAGCTCCAAGCCCCACGCCTGCCTATGCAGCCATCAGGTACCCCTCCTCTCCAGATGTCCTAGGCCTCAGCTACAACTGTTTGCTGACCCACTCCCTCCAGTTTGTCCTCTGTCCTACCCAGCCATGCACTCCAATGGGCAAACTCTAGAACTAGTCATTATCAGTATCTGCAATTATCAATAACTGCAAAAAATCTCATTTTCAAATCATTCAAATCCATAATGTGGGGCATTCTACAAAATAATAGGCCTGTTTTATTAAAAAATCCAATGCCATTCAATAAAATACTGAAGAATTTAGGGGTGAGATGCCATGATTTCTGCAATTACCTTTATGGTCCAGTAAAATACATGTACACAAATACAGCAAATGCTAACAGTGGTTGAATCTAGGTGAGTATTCAGGTGTCCATCATACTCTTCTTTCACATTTCTCTATCTGGGGAAGCTTTCATAAAGTGTTTGGGGAGGAGAGGAAAATTCCATTTTCCAACTACCACATCCTATCCTTCCAGCTCATTCCTCTAACACCCTAACTCCCACAGTGCTTTTAGCCTGAAAACCACTGACCCACATGTGTTTTCTATGTCCCTCAAATGCCCTTCTCACCCGCCTCACACCCTGGGCCCCTGCAGTGCTCTTGCTGCCCACTGTTCACTTCATGCCCCTCTCTCGCTTTGTAGTATCCGCCTGGGTGATCACACCGCTTGTAAGATGTGACTCTCCACCTCCCTGCAACCAGAAAGCTGAACAGAAAACACTAATGCAAACAATTCTCACTTGAAATATATGATCTCTATACCCATGGACATCCAAAGCAGCGCAGGAATTGAGCTACCTTCCCCAGCCCTTTGCCTCCCCTCTTTCCCACGATGTCACACCTGCTCCATCTCCTCAAACCTCCTACAACTCCTCCACCCTCACTTGGCTGATGACCATGCTCCCATTTCACTGAGAATGTTTAAACATTCGGAGGGCACTTCTTCCCACTGGTGCCACATGTCCAACCTGGCCCAGGGCCTCAGACCTCTGTGCTCCTGGCCACGCCCAGCCCCCTTCATCCCAAAGGCCTGGCTCCTCTCACGCATGAACACTCTCCAACAATTCTCCCACTTTTTGCTGCATCAGTATTTTTCTCTCTATTGAGTCAACCTTCCCATCTTAAAACATAAAAATACTTCTACAGCCACTACCCCAGTTTGTCACTGCAAAGCTTCTCCACAAAGCTCTCACGCTCCCTCTGAAAGCTGCCCTCATTCACTTATCCAGGCAGGCTTTTCACTTCAACACACCTCCACCTGGTAAATCCAATGACAAATTTTCAGTCCTCTCTTACATAGCAGCTACCCTCCAACCCCCAAAGTACGCTCTTCACTGGGATCTCAGGATACCACACTGGCCTTTACTTCGTACTCTGAGTGTGCATTCTCTGCAGCCCCCTCTTCTCACAATCGAGCTCAGATGGATCTCCTGACCGCCCACATGTTCAGCCTTGGTGACCTCTCCCGGCCCAAAACTTCACCACACATTCTAATGACCCCCAAACTTCTAGCTCCAACCCGACCTTCTCCTCATGTGGGTACAGCTGCCCCATCAACATATCCACCTGACGTCCAATAGGCATTTCAAACTTACCTCATCTAAACCCGAGCCCCTAATATCTGTGCCCCCAAGCAGTAAGTGTTCTTGCAGTCTCTCATGATTTGGAAACTATGTTGTGCCAAAGCACTACACCAAACTGGAGGCCATACTTACTCCTTTCTGGCTGTCACAGTCCATATCCAGTTCATCAGGAAATCCTGTCCATTTCCTACCCCTCCACTGCCACCCCTCAACCTAAGTCACCATCATCATCTCTGGTCTGAACTGCTTCAACAGCCCCCCAGTGGTGCTCCTTGCTGCCCCTCAGTCTGAAGTCTCAGCAGAGCAAGTGAGCTTACTACAAAAAGGGTCAAGCACCCCTCCAATCAAAGCCCACCTCACCAGGGGAGAAAGCCCACGCGCCCACAGGCATCTCCCATCTGCCTCCACCACCCTCCATCACAGCTCTAGTCTTGGTCTCCAGCCACATGCCTACCAGGCAGAGAGCCTCCCTGCGGGCTCCCCTGCTGCCCCGCCCCGCTCTCACCCGGGCTCGTGACCTCTCTGGGCTGTCTGCCATGCAGCTTTCTCAGCGAGGCCTTCCCTGGCCGTCCCATCTCAGCCTGCAGCGCCCCCACACCAACAGTTACCCCCTTGCCCTCTCCACAGTTCCCTCACTATGTCACACACACTATGTCACACAGTCTCATTACGGTCTTTCTCCTGCCTCTAGAATGTAAGTTCCAAGAGGGCAAGGGGCTGGTCTGTTTCCCTCATTGCTTAACCCCCAGTGCCTAAAAGCAGTGCTGTGAATACACACAAATGAGAGACCAATTACTTGACTCAAAACATCACTGGCCTGTTTTAAATGAAATTATCTGCCTACTGTGGTGTGATTCCTTTATAAGAATTATAAAATGAATCTGAAAACTATTTGCATAGCAATGCTCAAAAATTTTTTTCATTTGTGGTAAAATATGCCACAATTGTGGTAAAATATACATAACAAAAGTGACCATCTTAATCATTCTTAACTGAGTGCACAGCTCAGTGGCATTAAGCACATCCACACTGTTGTGCAGCCATCACCACTGTGCATCTCCAGAGCTCTCTTCATCTGGCAAAACTCCCTGCAGAAGTGGCAGCCACCTTTCTACCTTCTGTCTCTACAAATCTGACTGCTCAAACATTTAACATATCCCTGACTCAACAAAACCAGCTGGTCTCCACACCTACCATGGACCCATCTTTTTTCACAGCGGTTACACACTGACCCGACGTGGCACTGCTCTCAGTAGCCTCCGCTTTCTTCCAGGCATCTAGTCGGAATCTTTCCATCACTTTTATTTCTTCCCGGAGGTCTGTGTTCTCTTTGACCAACATTTCTATCTGGCTTCTAAGACGGCCATGCGTGCTTGACCATTTTGCTTCCTTTCTTTTCAGATCTTCCTGTAAATCTGCTATCTGCTGTTTCAAAACCTCTCAAAAGAAAAGCATTATTAGAATTAAAATAATGCAACAGAAGAGACCCATCAACAAAACAGAATAGCTAGCCTAGTAGAGAAAGCAGAAAAGGGAAGGCTTAGTCAATCACATTTAAATAACACTGGGTTTCTCAGGAAGGGGGATAGATATTCGAGGTAGAGCCTCACCTCATACCATCAACAAAATTAATTCCAGAAGGAGGCAAACACCACTTAGGAAGTCACTGCAGTAACACTGCTAAGAGGTAATAATGGTCTAAACTAAGACATTAATTGAACAGAAAGAAAGAAATGGGGGATATCCGACAAAGAAAAAAGTAACAGGAATTCATGACTAACTAAAAGAAAAGATGATGGCAAGAAATGAATAAAAAATTCAAAGTCAAAACTACCAGCTCAGAAAACCGAGTCTATTTGGAATTCATGAGATGAAAGAGGTTTTAAGAAAATGAGTTGCTTTAGATGGATTACATATGTAAGTGAAGAAACTCCTGGAAATGTCTAGAACAATCTGACGTCAGAACTAAGGAGGGATTGTCACCCACACGCCATATGTAGGTGCAGGCTTGGAGAGTGACTGAGAGCTGAGGAAGGGAGCAGAAACAGAAGCCAGAGGGCATCCCCACCCGAGGGCTACTCAGACATGAGACTGAGGCAGCAAAGGCCTGACCGCCTCCCACACGCGTGGACCTCGCCTGTCCGCCATTCTCACGTAAGCCTCACAACAGCCAACAAAGCAGCCCAGGGGAAAGAGGAGGAAACCAGGGCTTTAGAAGGAACGTCTCCTTCGGGTGTGATGTCGCAGAGCACGGAATCTGAGCTTGGAGGCTCGAGTCCCAGCTCTGTGCGCTCAAAGCTCTTGGAACAAAGTCATTAACCTCCCTGAACGTAAGTCTCCCTATCTATAAAATTGTGGTTTCTGACCAATAAATGAGAAATTTCTAACATTTTTAAGCATTGAGCATTTTATCATGCAAGAAAACAGACTTATTAGTACTAAAACTGTAGCTTAAGTCAAAATAGTTAAGAATTCAAAGACAAATAAGCCAAGGATAAATACTGTATGATAGTGCTTATTTGTGGAATATTAAGGGGAAAAAGCCAGTATCATAGAAAGAGAAAAGAATGGTAGTTGCCTGGGGCTAGGGAGAGGGAAATGGGGAGATGTAAGTCAAAGGAGACAAATTGTCAGTTACAAGAAGAGTGGGTTCTTCTGTACAGCTGGGTAACTGCAGTTGATACCGTTGTATACTTGAAAGTTGCTAAGAGCAGACCTTAAGTCCTCTCATGACAAAAAAACAACTAACAATGTGAGGTGACAGATTATCTTGATCTTGGTAATCATTTTACAATGTGTATGTATATTCAAATCATCACACTGTACATTTTAAATATGTATAACTATAGTTTTGAACTATTCCTCAACAGTTAAAGAATTCAATAGCAATTTATATTTATAAAATATCTACTATCTGTCAGGTAGTTTTAGGTCCCAGGAATACAAAGAATAAAAAAGATTGTAGGGAGACTAATGTGAGGTGACAGGGCTATGGGAGAAATGGCGGAGAGGGAGGGAAAGGAGGGGAGGGAGGCGTGCGCACAGAAGGCAAGCGGCATTGACCATGTTAGGTCCCACTGAACAAACGCCTCATGGAGGGGGAGAACAAGCCTGGGGGCTGTCAGGGGAAGAGCTTTCCCAGAAGCACAGCGAATACACCAGGGTGTGGGGTGCCTGGTACAGTCACAGCACAGCAAGGAGGCCGGTGAGCTCAGGCAGAATGAGCAACACGGAGGAGGAAGTGATGACATGAGGAAGTGAAGGATGCCGGTCCCACAGGAACTGGAGGCCGTCATAAAGTCCTGGTCTTCACCACAAGAAAAAGGCAGAGCCACTGAAGGGCAGGGCGAGAGAGGGGACCTAACCTGGCTTCCTCATGAAGAATCACTGGCCACTGCATGGAAGAGAAACCACAGGGACAGGGCAAGAGTGGAGGCCAGGCGGACGGCCAGTCCATCAGTTCAGGTGGCAACTCAAATCTGGGTGAGCTTTCTGCAGCAGAGCATGGAGTATGACAGAAAAAGAAAAGAACGATTCTAAGTTTCTGGCCCAGACACATGGAAGGTCAGGGTTGCTGCCACCTCAGACGGAGATGAAGGAAGGGAAGGTCGGTTTGCTTTGAGACAAGCTGAGGTGCGATGGTCTAGTAGCTAGTCTGATATACCAGGAGAGAGCTGCATGGGCCAGGGTTTAAGTCTGGGACTCTTCAGCATATGCACCATGATTTAAGCCAGGAAACTCATCTGAGATCATCAAGGACAATAGGACCTCCTCCCTGTTAGATGAACTCCAGCATTAAGTTAGAGACGAGGAAAAGTAAATGAGAACAGGACAAGCGATCAGCCAAGTAAGGGGAAAACCTGACTCTGGGTTGAAAAAGGCTAGGAAATGAAGTTTAAAATAATGACTAGGTTTACGAGTATTAATAATGGGAAAAAAGGCCGTCCAGGCTTAAAGCTATGGAAAACATAATCAAAGATAGGCTTACTAAAGCAGGTTTCCACCAAAAGACCAGTAAGTCACACCGATGAGCAGAAAGAGAAAAGTTACTGTTAGACTGAGCAAACAACACACAAATGTGAAGCTGGGAAGGAAAGGCTTGAGCAAAGCGCCCTCCCAGGGGACAGCTCAGGGGTCAAGACGGAGGAAGGAACATCACCATGGAGGGTCTTCCTGGCGCGCTAAGGAGTATGCATTTCATCCCAAGGGGAAGCAGCTGAAGGATTTCAACAGGAGAAGAACCTGAGATTTCACAAAGGAAGATCACTCTGATTGCACAGAAGGACAGCAGTGGAGAGGAAAGGGGGAGACAGAAACTGAAGCTAAGAGACTAAGGAAGAAGGTCAGACATGAGAAGAGTGGGAGAGAAAGCGTCAGAATGAAAAAGACATGAAGAAGATAAAGTCAGAAGAACTTACTATCTGATGGAGCCTGAAAGTGGAAGCAGCCCAGACTTATATCCCAAGTGAGTGGGTGAAAAGTCAGAAGGAAAGGCAGATTAGCGGGCACAGGGGAAGTTAAGTCTGAAACGCCCAGACAGAGCTGGCCGGCTCACTCTATGGCACCGCACAACCCCCAGACCCTCAAACACCTGCTGACTGAAAACAGATTCCCAGTCTGTAGTTCAGCAGAGATCCCTCTCAAGGTCAATGTGGAAACTGTCAAGGAAACCTCACTGTATGAAAATCAGAATAAAGGTGCATGATTAAGATAGAAAAATCAATGTGACCTCATGAATTCAGAAAGACCCTGCCTTTCCCCAGCTCTTCCACTACATCAGGATTGGCCCCATCAATCCTCAAGTGGACCCCACTGGTAAGATAAAAGGCATAGGTCTCCTTGGAGGATGGTCATTCCAGATCTGGGGTAGGTAGGTTTAATGGAAAAAAAGCAAAAAAACAAATACTCCAAAATAACCAGTTGTTACAAGAAGCAGGGATACTTTCAGAAATTCAAGGGCAGTGGCAATGATGACAGACAAGGAAACTTATGTACTTAAAGGGGCTCCCGCTGGTCAGGCTGGGACCTCCCGATAATCAAAAAGGAAATCTTATAATTAATTAGAGTAACTTGAGTGTGTGAAAGGCTAGCAATCAATAAGGGTGAATGTAAATTCCAGGATAGAAATGTCTTATTCATCACCAATTCCCTGGTGCTTAGAATAATATCTAGTCATAAAGTGTTCTCAGTAAATTTCCTGAATGAATGAATACCCAAAAGAAAAGAGCTAATATTCTTAAAAACAACTATAATATAAATGAAGCTCAAATATATTTCTTTATTCTTTTAATAACTTAATAAGTAGAAAAGTATCAATAAATATAGGTTTGTTTTCTATTAAGTATATATCTGTTTTTAAAGCATGTATTTACATAGTAGAAATAGAAAGAAGGGTAAATACAAGAACCTATGAATAAACTAAATAGTGTAAGGAAATAAAAAGTAACTGTACCAAAAATAGAAAAAAATAATGAATATTCATGGTCATACATGAAAACCAAATCTGAAAAGGGTCCAATATTTAAATCTACACCAACAAAGTAGAAAGAAAGTTCAAGAGTAAGTTCCAAAATTATGAAATAGAATGAAGTCCAACATATTAGATATTAAAAAACAAGCATTAAACAAAACATAATGGCTCATGTTTCTCCCACATGAATAAACAGGATTAAACACCCTAATCAATATGGCATGTGATAACATGCTCTTGGTGTGCAGATGAGCTTGTTCAAGAATGGCGCACCACATGAGAGCGGAAGAAAGCAAGGATGGGACTCAAAAATATTAGCACTTAAATATGGAAGTGGAAGGTGAGTTTGTATTTATGCCATGAGCAATGCACAGCCATTTAGAATTTTTCTTTTGGTAAACTGAGGTTTTACTTTTAATGAAGTCCAGTATATCCATTTTTTTCTTTTATACTTAGTCCTTTGTCTTCTCTTGAAATCTCTGCATATAACAATGTCATGAATATATTCACATGTTTTTTTCTAGAAGGTTTACAGTTTTAGTCAGAAATACATTAGTTCTTTTTAACTACTATGTTATTCCTCTAATCATGTCCATTTCTAAAGTTGAAATGATAATTTGGCCTATCAGTTTATAAGTTTTGGAATTAAATACCTAGTCAATATACAGGTCTTAAATTATTATAAATGAACAACTCCTTGGTTGTTAATTCATTCATGTCATTATTATAGGTTTTTTTTGGAAGCCTTTAGTAAGAAAAGAACTGCTATATTTTACTCTAGAAAAATCAGACTACCAATGATGTTCTTGACACAGTGCCTCAGGGTGATTATTTTTTAAGTCAATGGATGATTAATAAATTGATACCTAATTTCTCTTTGACATATCAATGACTCAGAGATTCTTACAAGATTATCACCTTTACTAACTTATATGAGTATCACATAATGAACTGGCAGCATACCTGTATTTCTTCACGTTCCTTTTTATCTGGAAAAGTTCTTGCAACTGTAGTATATTTTTCAAAAACTTTGCGCTCCTTTTGTAGTTTCCTTCTTTCCTCCTTTTTAAACTCTTCTATTCGAGCCAATTCTTTCGCTTTCTGTTGTTCAAAGCCTGCAATTTCTTTCCTAAAATGACCAAATCATGTTATTATCTAAGGTGACCATCTCTATAGAGTAACCCACATGTGCTACCGAAATGGAACGCCAGTGACAGCCTAAAATTGAGGAGCTACTAGCCAATCCCATCTTTAAGCCACAGTGCTGAGGTGACAGTCAATTACCTCAACAAGGCATTCTTCCCACAAGCATCATTGGGCACCTACTATAAACCATGTGCTGCTACACCAGTACTGGAGAAACCACAGTGAAAAAAAAATCCTTACTCCTGTGAAGTTTCTAATTGTAATGGGACAGACAGACCATTATAAACAAGATAGGTAAATAAATACATGGAACATTATAAGTGTTATGGAAATAATAAAACAATGAGGTTATACTAGGAAATATTAGGGTAGGAGACTGAAATTACTGATGGACTCATCTTGCTGAAATAATATATGAAGCAAAACTTGAAGGAAGTGAGAGAACAGACATGAGGACTTCTGAACAAAACAGCTCAGGCAGAGGGAACACCACATGCAAAAGCCCTAAGGTAGGAATATGCTTGATGTGTTCAAAGAACAGTGTGGCTATAACAGAGTAAACAAGAGACAGAATAGTTGGAGAAAATTAAAAAAAAAAAAAAGAGGGACAGAGGAATTGGGATCTTACAGAGCAATGTGAGAACTTTGATATTTAGCTTAGGAGAATGTTAGCGGAGCCGTCATAGCTCAGGCTCCCTCTGGACACCATGTTAGGAGCATAAGCAGAGTGATGCCAGCAAGGTGGAGGAAAAGGAGGTCCTTGCTCACATCCTCCTACACAAAAAAAATAATCTAACAGCCATCCATGGACAACAGAGCTTTTGTGGAGGCACTACAATCCAGGGTAAGAGGCTAAGAAACCCCAGTGAAGCCTAAGATTGAGGACAAACACTTTGAGAATACAGGCCTATGCCCCAGTGACAAGCTTACAAAATGTGGTCCTGACTGCAGACCAAACACAGTCCAGCTCTAGTGCCATCCAACAAAGGACCCACAGGAGGAGCCATGCCCATCCAAGACCTTGGCCCTAACTACAAATACTGAAAGAGCCCTGCAGCTTGGCTCCAGCCCTGCTCTACCACAGCACCAGTGGCAGCCCTGCCCAGTCAGGGACCCAGAAGGATGCCTGGGAACCAGGAGGGAACCACACCTGTCTTCAACCCTGGTAACAGACCCATTGTCTGCAGACTCAACAGCAGATCCGTAAGTAGCTCCATGACCTAGCTCCAGTCCTGTCCAACTGGGAATCTAGCAGGAGCTATACCTGCCTGCACCCCTGGGAACAGGCCTGCCAAATGTGGACCTAGCAGCAGTCACACGATCCAACTACAAACCCACTCAACTGTGATCCTGGAGACAAACCCATCAGTCCAGGCATCCAAGAAGAGAAGGTCTTTACCTGCCAAAATCTTTCTGTAACGAAAGGAAGAGGTGTTTGTTTTTTTAAATGCAAACACATCAGCACACAGCTACGTGGATCACAAAGAAGCAGGCTGACATGACCTTACCAAAGGAAACTGAAAAGCTCTAGTGACCAACCCCCCAAAATGGAAATCTCCAAATTGCTTGACAAATAATTCAAAATAATTGTTTAAAGGAAGCTCAGCAAGCCTTAAGAGAACACAGATAAACAACTCAACAAAACCAGGAAAATAATACATGAAACAAAATGAGAAGTTCAACAAAAAGGTAGAAATCACAAAAAACCAAACAGAAATCCTGGAGCTGACAGAAGTGTCAATCATGCAGAAGAAAGAATCTGTGAATTTGAAGACAGGTATTTTGAAGTTATCCAGTCAGAGGAGAAAAAAGAAAAAAGAAAGAAAAAGAGTGAAGAAAGCCTACGGATTTCTGAGACATCATAAACCACAAAATCAACAAGCCCTAAGCTAGACCAAGAAGAAAAAGAGAGAAGATTCAAATAAAATCATAAGTGAAAGAGGAGACATTACAACAGATGCCTCAGAAATAAAAAGGACCATACTCTGAACAATTATATTCCAAAAAATTGGATAACCTTAGAAGAAATAAATTCCTACAAACATACAAAGCACCAAAACTGAATCTAGAAGAAACAGAAAGCCTAAAAAGACCAAAAAGAAGAAGACTGGATCAGTGATCAAAAACCTCCAACCCAGCCCAGGGTCAGGTGGCTTCACTGGTAAATTCTACCAAACATTCAAAGAAGAAATAACAATTCTCTTTAAAAAAGGAAGAAGGAACACTCCCAAACTCTTTATGAGGCCAGTTCAGTCTGACACCAAAGCCAGACAAAGACACCACAAGAAAAGAAAGCTACAAGCCAATATCCCTAATGAGCACAGACGTAAAAATCCTCAATAAAATACTAGCAAACGAAATTCAACAGCATGTTAAAACAATTATACACTACGACCAAATAGGATTCATCCCTGGGATGAAAAACTGGTTCAACATATGCAAGTCAATTAATGTGATATAAATTGGTACAGCCACTATAGAAAAAAAGTATTATGGTTCCTCAAAAAATTGAGTACAGAATTACCGTATGATCCTTTGATTCCACCCCAGGTCGATACCCAAAAGAATTAAAAGCAGACACTTGAACAGATATTGTACACCCATGTTAACAGCAGCATTATTCACAATAACCAAAAGACAGAAATAACCCAATGTCCAGCTGCAGCCAAGGAAAGCCAACAACCCACAGCCACCACTAGGAGACAGGCGAGAAAGCATAGCTCTACCGATGCACCGACTTCTGACTTTTAGTCTTCAAAACTCTAAGAAAACTAATTCCTGTGTTTTAAGACACCCAGTTTGTATGTACTCAGTTGCAGCAACCCTAGGGAATCAAGACACTGGCCAAGTAGCACGTGAATTTATAGCTCCAAACGGCTTTTC
This sequence comes from Phataginus tricuspis, assembly GCA_029783875.1. Taxonomy (NCBI): domain Eukaryota; kingdom Metazoa; phylum Chordata; class Mammalia; order Pholidota; family Manidae; genus Phataginus; species Phataginus tricuspis. The sequence continues at coordinate 17,457,464 of JAQQAC010002067.1, read as the reverse complement.
AAATTTCAATTTATGATCTCATTACTAAGAGATCTCCTGTTTTAACACGTCCTTGAACACACTGGGTCATTCTATTTAATTAAAAACTTTCTTAGGGATTAGACTTCCGGGAAGATGGCGACGTGAACAGACTGGCAGAAAAATTCCTCCCAACATTATATTTATTCACGAAAACACAGCAAATACAACTATCCCTAAAAGAGAGACCAGAATACACAGGAAAGTGCACAGCGTACAGGTACACCTGAGAGAACTCAGCAGCCAGTGAGGCGGACAAGATATGGAGCCACGACCCGGCGGAACCAAGCGCTCCTCCCCCCCAGAACTCCAGTGGTCAGACACTCCGGAGAGAAGACTCGACACCCGGCGAGGCAGGTCGGAGCCGCGACTCAGCGAGACCCGAGCGCTCCTCCAACCCAGCACTCTGGCAGGAGTCCCGGCAAGGCGGCTTCCCATTCATTCTCACCCCGGCCACAGCTTTAAAAGGCCGTGTGGAGCGACGTGGCCACGGCTCTGGAATAGTGGTGCAATAGCGCCACGTACACCACCCCCGGTGGGCGTTTTGGTGTTTTTTTGTTTGTTTGTTTTCTTTTTTTGTTTTGTTTTTTTTTCTTTTACGTGTTGCTGCTTTTTCATTTTCTTTCTTTTCTTTTCCATTTTCTCTCTCTTTTTACTTTTTTTTATTAGTAGAAGTATTTTTTTCCCTTTGTTTTCTTTTTTCTTTTCTCTCCTCTCTTCTCTTTCCTTTTTAAAGTCATAAAGAACCCAGTGGACATACGTGACAACTACCAACAACTAATTCTATAGTCATGAGAAGACAGAAGAATATGATACAGACAAAGCTTCAGAAAAACACCACCCCAGAGAGAGAATCTAAAGGAATCGACATGCATAGTCTTCCAGAAAAAGAATTCAGAATAAAAGTCATAGCCATGCTGACGGAACTACAGAAAAATGTGCAAGAGCTGAGGGAGGAAGTGAGGGAAGTGAGGAAAGACAATGCAGAAATGAGAAAAGCCATTGACGGGCTCAACAGCAGATTGAATCAGGTTCAAGACATGATCGAGGAATTGCAAGACAGGGAACAGTAATACAAAGAAGCTGAGGCAGAGAGAGATAAAAGGATCTCTAAGAATGAAAGAATATTAAGAGAACTATATGACCAATCCAAATGGAACAATATTCGCATAATAGGAGTACAAGAGGAAGAAGAGAGAGAAAAAGGGATAGAAAGTGTCTTTGAAGAAATAATTGCTGAAAACTTCCCCACGCTGGGGAAGGAAATAGTCTCACAGTCCACGGAAGCCCACAGATCTCCCAACACAAGGGACCCAAGGAAAACAACACCGAGACACATAATAATCAAGATGGCAAAGATCAAAGATAAAGACAGAGTATTAAAGGCAGCTAGAGAGAGAAAAAAGATCACCTACAAAGGAAAACCCATCAGACTGTCATCAGACTACTCAACAGAAACCTTACAGGCCTGAAGAGAATGGCATGATATATTTAACGTAAAGAAACAGAAGGGCCTTGAACCAAGAATACTGTATCCAGCACGATTATCATTTAAATATGACGGAGGGATTAAACAATTTCAAGACAAAAGAAAGCTGAGAGAGCTTGCCTCCCATAAACCACCACTACAGGATATCTTAAACGGACTGCTCTAGAGGGAAACACCCCTAAGGCTAAAAAGATGTCACCAGAGAAAATAAAACCATAGCAAAGAAAGCAGACCAAATACCAACTACAGGAAAAGAATATAAAACACCTAATATATAAAGAAAGGAGGAGGAAGAATAGGAAGGGAGAGATAAAGAAACATCAGACGGCGTTTACAATAACTTAACAAGAAAGATTCTCAGATAGTAAAGAAACAACCCTTGAACCTTTGGTAACCACGAATCTAAAGCCAGCAATGGCAATAAGTACATATCTATCAATAATCACCCTAAATGTAAACGGACTGAATGCACCAATCAAAAGACACAGAGTAACAGAGTGGATAAAAAAGCAAGACCCATCTATATGCTGCTTACAAGAGACTCACCTCAAACCCAAAGATATACACAGACTAAAAGTGATGGGATGGAAAAAAATATTTCAAGCAAACAACAAAGAGAAAAAAGCAGGTGTTGCAGTACTTGTATCAGATAAAATAGACTTCAAAACGAAGAAAGTAGCAAAAGATAAAGACGGACATTACAAAATGATAAAGGGGTCAGTCCAACAAGAAGATATAACCATTATAAATATAGATGCACCCAACACAGGAGCATCAGCATATGTGAAACAAATACTAACAGAAGTGAAGAAGGAAATAGACAGCAATGCAATTATTCTAGGAGACTTTAACACGCCACTCACTCCAAAGGATAGATCAACCAGGCAGAGGATAAGTAAAGACACAGAGGCACTGAACAACACACTAGAACAGATGGACCTAACAGACATCTACAGAACTCTGCACCCAAAAGCAGCAGGATACACATTCTTCTCAAGTGCACATGGAACATTTTCCAGAATAGACCACATTCTAGGCCACAAAAAGAACCTCAGTAAATTCAAAAATATTGAAATCTTACCAACCAACTTCTCAGATCACAAAGGTATAAAACTAGAAATAAATTTCAGAAAGAAATCAAAAAGGCTCACAAATACATGGAGACTTAACAACATTCTCCTAATGAATCAATGGGTTAACGACCAAATCAAAACAGAAATCAAAGAATATATGGAGACTAATGACAACAACAACACAAAGCCACAACTTCGGTGGGATGTAGCGAAGGTAGTTTTAAGAGGAAAGTACATTGCAATCCAGGCCCATTTAAAGAAGGAAGAACATTCCCAAATGAACAGTCTAAAGACACAATTATTGACACTGGAAAAAGAAGAACAAATGAGGCCCAAAGTTACCAGAAGGAGAGACATAATAAAGATCAGAGAAGAAATAAATAAAATTGAGAAGAATAAAACAATAGAAAAAAATCAATGAAACCAAAAGCTGGTTCTTTGAAAAAATTAACAAAATAGATAAACCCCTAGCCAGACTCATTAAGAGAAAAAGAGAATCTACACAGATTAAAAGAATCACAAATGAGAAAGGAAAAATAACGACGGACGCCACAGAAATACAAAGAATTATAAGAGAATATTACGAGGATCTATATGCTAACAAACTGGAAAACCTAGAAGAAATGGACAACTTCTTAGAAAAATACAGCCTTCCAAGATTCACCAAGCAGGAAACAGAAAAACTAAACAGACCAATCACCAGTAACGAAATTGAATCAGTAATCAAAAAACTACACAAGAACAAAACCCCCGGAACCTGATGGATTCACCTCTGAATTCTACCAGACATATAGAGAAGAAATAACACCCATTCTCCTTAAAGTTTTCCAAAAAATAGAAGAGGAGGGAATACTTCCAAACTCTTTCTATGAAGCCAGCATCACTCTAATACCAAAACCGGGCAAAGACCTCACTAAAAAAGAAAATTACAGACCAATATCCCTGATGAACGTAGATGCAAAAATACTCAACAAAATATTATCAAACCGAATTCAAAAATACATCAAGAGGATCATACACCATGATCAAGTGGGATTCATTCCAGGGATGCAAGGAAGGTACAACATTCGAAAATCCATCAGCATCATCCACCACATCAACCAAAAGAAGAACAAAAACCACATGATCATCTCCATAGATGCTGAAAAAGCATTTGACAAAATTCAGCATCCATTCATGATTAAAACTCTCAACAAAATGGGTATAGATGGCAAGTACCTCAACATCATAAAGGCCATATATGACAAACCCACAGCTAACATCATACTTAATAGCGAGAAGCTGAAAGCTTTTCATCAAAGATATGGAACAAGACAGGGGTGCCCACTCTCTCCACTGTTATTCAACATAGTACTGGAGGTCCTAGCCATGGCAATCAGACAAAACAAAGACATAAAAGGCATCCAGATTGGTAAAGAAGAAGTCAAATTGTCACTATTTGCAGATGACATGATACTGTACATAAAAAACCCTAAAGACCCCACTCCAAAACTACTAGAACTAATATCTGAATTCAGCAAAGTTGCAGGATATAAAATTAACACACAGAAATCTGTTGCTTTCCTATACACTAATGATGAACTAACAGAAAGAGAAATCAGAAAAACAATTCCATTCACAATTGCATCTAAAAGAATAAAATACCTAGGAATAAACCTAACGAAGGAAGTGAAAGACCTGTACTCTGAAAACTACAAGACACTCCTAAGAGAAATTAAGGAAGACACTAACAAATGGAAATGCATCCCATGCTCTTGGCTAGGAAGAATAAATATTGTCAAAATGGCTATACTACCTAAAGCAATCTACAGATTCAATGCAATCCCTATCAAACTACCAACAGCTTTCTTCAATGAACAGGAACAAATAATTCTAAAATTCATATGGAACCACAAAAGACCCCGAATAGCCAAAGCAATCCTGAGAAGGAGGAATCAAACAGGGGGAATTATGCTCCCTGACTTCAAGCTCTACTACAAAGCCACAGTAATCAAGACAAGTTGGTACTGGCCCAAAAACAGACCCACAGACCAGTGGAACAGAATAGAAAATCCAAACATTAACCCAAACACCTAAAGTCAATTAATATTTGATAAAGGAGCCTTGGATATACAATGGGGAGATGACAGCCTCTTCAGCAGCTGGTGTTGGAAAAACTGGACAGCTACATGTAAGAGAATGAAACTGGACTACTGTCTAACCCCATACACAAAGGTAAACTCAAGGTGGATCAAAGACCTGAATGTAAGTCATGAAACCATAAAACTCTTAGAAAAAAACATAGGCAAAAATCTCTTGGACATAAACATGAGTGACTTCTTCATGAACATATCCCCCCGGGCAAGGGAAACAAAAGCAAAAATGAACAAATGGGACTATATGAAGTTGAAAAGCTTCTGTACAGCAAAGGACACCATCAGTAAAACAAAAAGACATCCTACAGTATGGGAAAATATATTCATATATGATGTATCTGATAAGGGGTCCAAAATATACAAAGAACTCATGCACCTTAACAAACAAAAAGCAAATAACCCAATTAAGAAATGGGCAGAGGACATAAATAGACACTTCTCTAAAGAAGAAATTCAGATGGCCAACAGGCACATGAAAAGATGCTCCACATCGCTAATCATCAGAGAAATGCAGATTAAAACCACAATGAGATATCACCTCACACCAGTGAGGATGGCCAACATCCAAAACACAAACAACAACAAATGTTGGCGAGGATGTGGAGAAAAGGGAACCCTCTTACACTGCTGGTGGGAATGCAAATTAGTTCAACCATTGTGGAAAGCAGTATGGAGGTTCCTCAAAAAACTCAATAGAAATACCATTTGACCCAGGAATCCCACTCCTAGGAATTTACCCTAAGAACGCAGCAGCCCAGTTTCAAAAAGACAGATTCACCCCTTTGTTTATCGCAGCCCTATTTACAATAGCCAAGAAATGGAAGCAACCTAAGTGTCCATCAGTAGATGAATGGATTAAGAAGATGTGGTACTAATACACAAGGAATATTATTCAGTCATTAGAAGAAAACAAATTCTACCATTTGCAACAACATGGATGGAGTTAGAGGGTATTATGCTCAGTGAAATAAGCCAAGCCGAAAAAGACAAGTGTCAAATGATTTCACTCATATGTGGAGTATAAGAACAAAGGAAAAAAAAAAACTGAAGGAACAAAACAGCAGCAGACTCACAGAACCCAAGAACGGACTAATAGTTACCAAAGGGAAAGGGACTGGGGAAGAAGGGTGGGAAGGGAGGGATAAGAGGGTAAAAGGGGCATTACGATTAGCAGACGTAAGGTAGGGGGGGCATGGGGAGGGCTGTATTGTGGAGAACTGCCTTTGAATCTCAGCCTCGCCACGAGGGTGGCCGCTGAGAACTACCTTTGAATTAAATCTCAGCCACGCCAAAGGTGGCCGCTGAGAACTTAGCGGCGCCGCAGGAGTGGCCGCTGAAAGCCCCCTGGGGTTTAGCTGCGCCCACTCCGGTCCGCTTCTTACGTCAGAGACAGCTGCGCATGTCACAACTCTGTGCGTGATTGGAAATTTGAAAGTCGCCTTATTAGCATAAGTGTAACCAATCAGGAGAGACTTCACTCTATGTATTCCGTGCCCTGAGCCCCAATAAACGAGTTCTTCCTTCGAGTGAACTTCCTGTCACATCTGATTGTCTCCGGCGGCAGCGGCGAGTGCCGGAGGCTGCGGGAGCAGGCGGACAGTGGGCACTTACCTCCCTTGCTTGGCCTCTTGGGGCGTGTCTCTCTTTCCCTTCCTTTCCCTCCATTGGCTCAGAGGGTTACGGAAAGAGCTTGCAACAGAAAGCTTGTAACACGAAGGGCTGTAGTCCTGACCATGAGCAGGACAGGTGGGAGAGAGGCTAGAAACCCCAACACTGTACAACTCAGAGAAGACAAGTAGTGATTCTCATCTCACTACGCTGATGGACAGTGACTGTAATAGGGTTGGTGGGGGGGACCTGATGACGGGGGTAGTGTAATCATCA
>JAQQAC010002067.1:17433634-17450099 GCA_029783875.1 Phataginus tricuspis | reverse complement strand
AGGGAGGGATAAGAGGGTAAAAGGGGCATTACGATTAGCAGACGTAAGGTAGGGGGGGCATGGGGAGGGCTGTATTGTGGAGAACTGCCTTTGAATCTCAGCCTCGCCACGAGGGTGGCCGCTGAGAACTACCTTTGAATTAAATCTCAGCCACGCCAAAGGTGGCCGCTGAGAACTTAGCGGCGCCGCAGGAGTGGCCGCTGAAAGCCCCCTGGGGTTTAGCTGCGCCCACTCCGGTCCGCTTCTTACGTCAGAGACAGCTGCGCATGTCACAACTCTGTGCGTGATTGGAAATTTGAAAGTCGCCTTATTAGCATAAGTGTAACCAATCAGGAGAGACTTCACTCTATGTATTCCGTGCCCTGAGCCCCAATAAACGAGTTCTTCCTTCGAGTGAACTTCCTGTCACATCTGATTGTCTCCGGCGGCAGCGGCGAGTGCCGGAGGCTGCGGGAGCAGGCGGACAGTGGGCACTTACCTCCCTTGCTTGGCCTCTTGGGGCGTGTCTCTCTTTCCCTTCCTTTCCCTCCATTGGCTCAGAGGGTTACGGAAAGAGCTTGCAACAGAAAGCTTGTAACACGAAGGGCTGTAGTCCTGACCATGAGCAGGACAGGTGGGAGAGAGGCTAGAAACCCCAACACTGTACAACTCAGAGAAGACAAGTAGTGATTCTCATCTCACTACGCTGATGGACAGTGACTGTAATAGGGTTGGTGGGGGGGACCTGATGACGGGGGTAGTGTAATCAACAAAATGTTTCACATTTAAAACTTTGGTTAATTTAACAAAAAAAAATTTTTAAAAAAAAAAAAAAAAAAAAAAAAACTTTCTTAGGCAGTAGAGATTTCACTTTCTTTTCATTTATATTGCTTGATTGACAAAAACTGTTTTAAATATTTTAGATTTAATCTTAAAGATAAAATTAAATAGTTTAACTTCATTTGTATTTATATTTTCACAAACTTACAGACCCAAACTTACCTGAGCTTTTCCAAGGCCTTTTCCCGTTCAAAGTGAAGTTTAGCTAAAGATGTGTTCTCAGCCTTAAATTTTTCTATTTCTGTTTCCAATTCAGTAAGTTTCTCTCTCAAAACTTGAGATATAGTACTGTCACCTATAAAAGTGACCATAAATATTGAACTTCACAAAAGGCCTTCAGCAGCAAAAACATTAGTTGGCTATCAACACTAAAAGCCAAAAGTATATTAAACACCTGTACTATTAAAATGCATTAGAAACAGTGCTTATAATAACAAAAAGAAAAATTACTGACCTAACTTTCCAGATGAAACCAGTCTAAATTTAACAAAGAATCAAATTATTCTACCTCAAAAGAGCATTGATCTGACAATGAATTAACATTATGTATACATAAAGAAAAAAAGAACCTATATATGTATTTTGTCATTTTGATAATAGCCAATATTGTACTAACTTTGGATGGTGACAGACAGTAACTAGAATTATCATGGGGATCATTTTGTAATGTACAAGAATATTGAATCACTATGATGTACCCCTATAACTTATAGGATATATCACAATAATATGTCAAAAGATATATATAAATAGCTTAGGAACATAAATAGTAATTCACAAGACATCTAAAGCACTACTCAACACCAAAATCAAAGTTTACTCCCTACTAAGCAAAGAAATCCAAAGTAAAACTTTTCCTTAACATTTGCCACTTAATAGTAAAACAGTCAGTGATTCTGTCCCTCAACTATCCTTTTGGAAAATAAATTTGATTTATACCTTAAGACTTTTAAAATACACATATCTACCTTTGACCCAGTTATTCTACTTCCAAAAATCTAGCTAAAGAACAAACTTCTAAAATCATACTGTTTTGAACAAATATATGCATTGCAGTGTTATTTCTAATAGTGAAAAATTTCCAGCATTAAGGAAATTAATGAAAAAATTGTGCTACATTTATGTAATATACTGCAACAAAGTATGCAAAGAGTTTTAATGATATGGTCAACACATATTATACACCTGGGTCAAACAGGATGAGGCAAGTTATGATAAATGTCTCTACCACATTAAAAATACATAGGAAAAATGACTGGAAGGAAATATCCCAAAATGACATCATATGGTTCCTTTGAGTAGCTGAGTTATAAATATTTTTGCTTCTATACTTTTTAAGCTTCTAAACATTCTGCAAAAAGTATTACTTTTAAAATCAGAGGTTTTTTTTTAAATAGTTCAACTTCATTTGTATTTTAAAGCACCTATGCTTTGCTAAAGATTCAGAGTTTATAACATGATATCATGGGACAGAGTTTTTCAATTTAAGTTTTAGAGTCCATCGTACCAACTGGATCCTATACAACCATTAAATGGAATGAGGCAAATGGATACATGTGTTAGAACAATCTTCAAAATTTATTATAAACAAAGTATGGAATGGTATATGAAAGGCATGTTTTCATTTGTGTAGAGATCACAAATATGCTTTCATGTGCATGGAATCTTTTTAGAATACACAATGAAAGGGGAATGCTGGTGCCTCTAAGAAAGGAGAGTCTGAGCCCAGGTCTGGGGAAGAAAGGAAACTTGGGTTTTACTGTATTTCTTCTCGGTCATATTTAGCAAGCTAATGCATGAGGTAGTAAAAAAAAAACTAAGGAAGTAACAGTCATTTTAAAAAGTGTGATTACCCAAAGGTTCATCCCTTTGTAACACAAACCATAAATCAACTAATTATACTTCTGAGCAGTAGAAATGCAGGATTTAAGCATTATGACATTTTGATAAATGTTAAATTTGTAATACTCTCTACATATTTTATAATGCTCTGACTTACCAGATGGTTGGTCTTGACTTATATTTAATTTGGGTTCATTTCCCAAATGTGGATCTGATTTTGGTTTTGGTCTCAAAGAAGGAAAGAATTTCATCATCAGATCTGATGTAGGAGGGGGACTTGTGCTCCTAATGGATGTGCTCAAGTCTTCTCCCTTCTTGACTGATGCAACTTTCCTTTTTATTGTTTTGTCCAGTACATATATTTCACTTGTATTAGGGTAGGCTGTCTGGGGAGTACCATAAATGGCTTCATTCCCAGGAATAACATCAGGTTTAAATGAATTTTCTTCAAGGTCAGCCCAAGATCTTTCATCATCAAAGTCAATTTTACACATGCTTACAGATGAGGGTCTTCTGGTGGACTCAGAAACTTTATTTTTCAAGCTTTCTATTTTTACAGACTCATCACTACTATAATCTTTATCAGACAAATCTAAATCAACATCTCTCCTTTTATCTTCCTGAGTCCCAGTGTCCCTAAAAGGTCCCTTACCATCACAGACTTGTGGACTATCTTCTCTGCTGCTAAAACCTCTCTCTTTACCCTCAGCTGATGGTTCTACGGCAATGTCAAGCTGCTCCTCAGCGTCAGTGCTGTCACTGTTCACAACATCTTCATCCTCACTTACATTCCACCTAGCTTGATTTCCAGAAGTGCTCACTGGACGCGCTTTCCTGCTGGCTTGGAAAGAGTGTTCCCTCGGTCCTTCAGGCGAGGACACGGAATCAAGGTGTCTGGGTGCAGCCTCAGACTCACCCTTACTTTGATTTTTAGTTTGGTCTGGATCCTCAATTTGGTTACACTGACTAATGGGTGCTGAGGCTGCCGTCTCCTCCTGCTGCACAGCTTTGACAGGGGTAGAAGACAGCCGGTGACACTTGTAGGCCTGTTGGTCCCTCTCTAAGATCTTCAGTACAAATGAGGAATTACTGGAAAATGACATTTCATCAGCAGCTTGTTCTAAAAACAAAAATTCATCTAATTCTAACTTTTCCTTTTCTCGTTCCCAATTCTCTAACTTTTTCTGAAAAGAAATGTCAAGAGAAAATTCTGACTCTTTCAAGGTCTCACTTATCGTACTCTTAGAAGCCACGCAGCTGACCAACCCTATTGAAAGGGGAAGTTTGTTTTTACTTTGTGCCTTATTACAGACTTTGCAACTAATATCACAAGGTTTTATACACTCAGGTACATTTTCTTTATTATTAGACTCTACTTTTTTTTCTAATTTGATCTGGTCTCTAAATTGCCCATCACATTTCTTCCCTCTGAGTAGTTTCAATCCTGATGGAGAGAGACTTTTCCTATTATTACTCTTCAGCACTTTGGGTTTCTGATTAAGTGCGAACAAACCACTCTTGATTCTAGTTTTATTGTTCTTTTTCACAGGAGGATTCTCTGTACACAGTTCTTTACTTTTAAGAGCAGTTTTCCGCTGGAATTGTTGTCTGTCTATTTTAAACACAGTTTGGTCCTCTGAAATGCCCTGGTTAGTCACTGGTTTACCTTCTCTCCCTTTCTGAAACTTAGATTTGGCATTAGTAAATCTAGCTAAACCTTCTCCTCGTTTTAAGAATGGCTGCTTTGGTTTCACTTTGATTAGCAATGATCCTTCTGCTTCCTAAAATAAAAGAATATTTGAATTAATTCTGGTACCACCCAAACAATCTCAAAGTTATTTTGAAAGCAAATTATCAATAACTCTAAAGCCTTAGATAACTAATTAGAACAGTGGCAGTACTAACCCTTACCTGTTTTTGTTTCAGTTCTTGTTCTTCCAACTGAATTTGTTCTTCTAAGTAGTCTTCAAATGTCTGTTTCCTTTCTCTAATAGCAGCTTGGATAGGCCTAATCATAAAAATAGTTACCTAACATGCAAATCATGAGGTGGTGAATATTTTGCCCTTAGTATGCCTGAGATAGACACCCTGAGAACTAATCTTTTTCAAAGTCACAGGCCCCTTTTGAGAATCTAATAAAGCTACAGTCCCACTCCGTCTCCCAAAATACATAAACTACAACACTCTACATGTGGTTTGACAAAAAGCCTTCTGAAGTCCTTCTATGGACTACAGATTAACTTTTAAAGTAACATATTCACTATAACTTTTTTAAAATTCTGTAACCTGACTTACACAATTTTAAGTGACACCAAATGTGAGACTCCAATATTTGTTTCTTTGCCAAAATAGGATTTACTTAACTATTTGAGAGATTAATTTTTTCCAGATATTTCTCTTAAGTGAAAAAACTGCTCAATTCTTCCAATACAATGCCAAAGTTAATTTAACTGATGCACCTCTCTTAACCTCCTTCTGTTGCTGACAGTATGTGACACTGCTATGTATCCCAACATTATATTTAAAAGCATATTCAAGGTGAAACAAGAAAACTATGGATCTTTCAAAGAAAGTGCTCAATAATGATGGCTGGCTATTAAACTGTCACATTGCTTATTCCTTTCAACATGGATGATACCTTTCTTCAATATTAAGCACTTCTGAGGAATCACCAAATTTTTTAAGGTTCATATCATTCCCTTCCTGAATCGGTTCCATGATTTTCTCCCAACATGGTAAAATATCTTCTCCTAGGATAAAAATTAGGAACAGTTTAGTTCAAAAAAAGCAGATCAAAGTCTTAAAACTTGAGAATTTTGTAAGTTACTGTCCTAAAAAGTGTTTAAAGTAATGAATGTCAAAGATTTTTAGAACTCTTTAATTCAATAAAGAAAAACTATAAAACCCTAATTAAAACTTGACATCTTTCAAAGGTTGTTATGGGGAAAAAAAAGGTGGGCTTCTCTAAATTAAAAAAGACTAAAGAGCTGTCACAACTGAGTGTAATACATGAACTTGATCAGATCCTGTTTTTTTTTAAAAATGCCTTTAAAAAACATTTTGGGGATAAGAGGAGAAATTCTAAAATGGATTTGAATATTAAAGAATTACTGTTAATGTCCTTAGATATAATAATAGTATTGTGGTTATCTAGAAAATAATTTTTACTTGATGAATGCTGAAATATTTGAAATGATATAACATAATGTCTGAATATTACTTGCGATGAAATGACTCCGCAAGTTATACAGAGATACTGAGAGACATACACAAGTCCCCCTGCATCCACAGTTTTGCTCTCCACACTTTCAGTTACCTGTCCTCAGCCAAGGTCCCAGAGCAGATGATTCTCCTCCTGACAGAAGGTCAGAGAGCAATAACACTACTTCCCTGTGCCTGCCATTCACCTCCCTCAATCTCATCACATAGCACTTATCATCTCACATCATCACAAGAAGGTGAATACAGTACAATAAGACATTATGAGAGACCACATTCATTTAACTTTTATCACACTATATTGTTACAATTGCTCTATTTTAGTATTACTGTTGTATCTCTTATTTCATGCCTAATTTATAAATTAAACTTTATCATAGGTATGCATGTAGAGGGAATAAACGTAATATATATGCTTCATTACTATCTGCAGTTTCAGGCATACACTGGGGGTCTGAGGATGTATCCCCCACAGATAAGGGGGGACTACTATGTAAGTATGGATATAGATACACACATAAAAATACAGACTAAATATGACAAAATATTAACTGTTGAATCTAGGTGGTTGGTATACTGGTAATCATGGCAGTGGTTTTTCAACTTTTCTGGATGTCTGAAGTTTTCCAAAATAGAAGCTTAGGGGAATATATTGTTTAAAAAATAAGAAAAAGACATTTGATCTTTCCATACTAGAGAAATTACTCAAAATTAGGAATAAGATATTATGCAGAAAGGTACCCAATCCTAAGTAGTAAGTATATTCACCTTTTGTCATATTACTTGTATTTTCAACAACTTATTCAAAATAACATATTTGTGAAAACACCATTAAAATCAAAAATTTAAATTAAAAACACCGCAAAACAACTCAGTCCTACTGCAAGGAACATTAAATAGTGATATATTTGGTGACAGCATAATGATGACAATTAAATTAATGATTATGAAAACTACAGAACCTATCATAAACATTTTCCAGATTGAGTGGGAAAACAACACAATTTGTTAAATAATATTCTATGATTACAAATATGAAGGGGGTGGGGGTGGCCACAGAAACTTACAAAAAAAAAAAAAAGACCACAAATGCCATGTAAGCTCCATGAGTTTAGACCATCGGACACCAAGTGCCAGTTCTCTGGCAGGAACGTGCTTGGTGCTAGGAATACAGGGGTACAGTGTACACAATCTGAGCGTCTGGGTTAGTGAGTATTTTCTTTTATGTGTCGTGACTCCCATCACCAACTTATTTCTCACATTTCACATCTTCTATCGTGCCCTACCACCAACACACTATCACACACCTTTTATATCAACCTCAAACTATTTCTAAGTTCTGAAAGAAAATGGCACACACAGAACTCGCTGTCTTCCTTTCTGAAGACCCCATGCTACCATGCAAGGTTTGAAGGCAGCATGAGTAAGGTGACTGCCCTTGGGAAGTCACAAATCCTATGTCTGGTTCTGCATCCAATCCAGGCTCAGTGGCTGTGTAGCACAAAGGACCTCACAATTAAAGCTGAGGGAACAGGGAAAAAATGCAGAAAGAGCTGTTCTTGAGTAGGACAACTTGGTAACACTCTTAGTTAAATACAAAAGAGAGAAATATAAGTAACTCACCTATAGGAAGGTTATGGTTTTCTTCCTTCAAATCATTTTTTTTCACAAGTCCTTCTTGATATTGTGCCTCATAAAACATACCGTGAGAAGCACTACTTTTTGAAGTTAACACAAAATCTTGAGGCATACAGAAGTTGTTTTGTTCAGCAGATAAAATGTTGAAATTGTGCATTTTTTCTTGCATTTGATTCTGGTAGATATATGATGGTAAGAAGGGTGCAGTTTTTTCTACAGGGGCTGAATTTCCTGGAGGCCTGTACTTCTGGCTTTGATCATCAGGCAGTGGAGTTAAACCTCGCAATTAAGAAGATCAATAAAGCTTTTATAACATTCTCTCTTCTGCCTATTAGTGACTCCTACCACAAAGTTTTCTCCAAAGTAATAAAAGTATCTTTTCCTTCTTAAGAAACCATGTTTAACAAAATCATGAAATTTTAAAAGTCCAAAGTGCCAACTGCATAATTAGAAGTAGGAGTATATTTATACCATGACTTGTGTGCCAACAGTGTGCACCTGGCAGAGCCACAGCCTAACTCTGGAAGGTGCCATTCAGGCTCCACCTGTGGGAGCGCTGCTGGGATTGTCAACTCGACAGCCCCGTGACAGATACAGAGAGCACCAATGCTAACAGTTACAAATAATCTGGATTGTTCCCCAATGATCAGTAACTGCTCTGTATCACAACATATAAAAATATCTTCCCTTTAGATTACCATTAAGTTTGGCATCCTCGGGTGGTGAAATCATGGATGACTTTTCTATGTTTTACTTTCCTGTAGTTTCTAATTTCCTGTATTACTTTTTGCCTGTTTTATTTCTTAAGTCTCTGCTTTTGAAATAACCAAATCAACAGACAGAAGATATTTCCCTTCTATCTGAAATATAATTCTTGGAGGATAGATGCAATACTAGCTAGCCATCCTGCCTGCTGTACCAGCCCCTTGAAATCCTGCTCGTATCCCTGTACTCCCAGACTGTCTCAGCTAAACTTAAAAGGGAAGGCACAATGGGCAGGTTTTTATGGAGGAGTCGTGCCACCTCTGTCTTATACCCATCTACCTCACCCAGCCCTCAGTAAACCTGGAGTCAGATAGGTCCTCACTGACTACTCAGGCCAACCTCCCTTCCTTTATAACAATACTCTCCCCATGTAAATGCTTTTCACCAAAGGCCATCCCACTTCAGTCTGAAGATGTCTTTAGTAAAAGAACAACATCCCAAAGTAGCAGTTCTCAAATCTTGGTCTGTAAAACCCCTGGGGCTCTCCAAGACTCTTTCAGGGCATCCACCAGGTTAAAACTATTTTCCAAAAATACTAAGATAGTATTTGCCTTCTTCACTGTGCCAACATATGCACTAATGGTGCAAAAGCAAAATGAAAACTTCTGGTGCCTTTAATCAAAAGCAGGACAGTAGCACCCAAATTGTAACAGCAGTCACCATGACAGTTAACAAATACCAGTTTACTTAAAGTGGCAAAAATTATTAAATTTTTAATTAAATCTCTACCCTTGTCTTTTGAACATCCTATAGGGCAAAATGGAAAGTACATATAAATCAGTTCCACTGCAAATCAAGACACGGCTGTGTAATTTTCTGAGTTGTAAGATCAACCAGCCACTTCTTTTAAGAAGTATTTTTACTTGAAAGAATGAATGACAAACTATGATTTAAACCTCAGTAGCTGGCAGACATTTTCTCAGAAATGAAACAAGTGAGCCACTCATTTCAAGGAAAATAACTGACAGTATTTGTTGCCAATGATAAAATTTGAACTTTCAATCAAGAATTAGCATTTTGGAAAACATGTCCACCACCACATGAGCTTGACAGCTTTACAAACTTCAAGACTTTTATGATGAGGTCTGTAGTGGTATTAATGGATGCAATTTTTTTAATATTATATAATGAATTATGTTAATATTTTAAAGACCTACATAACTCAATGAACCACTATTTTCCCAAATAACCAATGCATGATTTTAATGCAGAAAGAGCTATTCAAAATGCCAAGATATTCCAATATATTTTAATGTAACAGAGTACAAAATGTTCATTAATAAGATTTCAGATTCCATACTATGAATACTAAGAAATGCAGTTTGGGTGCAATATGAAAAAAATAACCACAATTACTTGAAAAGGTTATTACAATAGTCTTCTCTCACCTTGCCAATTACATATCCACGTTAGGCTGCATTTTTATTCACATACTTCAACCAAAACAACATAACTTAAGAGACTGAATGCAGAAGTAAATATAAGAAATCAGCTAAATTTTTTTTAAACCAGACGGTAAAGAGATTTCAAAAATATAAAACAATGACATTCTTACCACTAGTTTTTCAGAAAAGCTTTTTCATTAAAAAATGTTATTTATGATAACATGAATTGAATTAGTTTTTAAATTTGGTTTTAATTCCTAATACAGTAAATATTGACAGCTATAGGCCACATAACAAAAGCTTATTTTTGGTCCTCAGTTATTTAAAAGTGTTAAGAGGTTCTGAGAACAAAAAGTGGGAAAGACACTTCTGTAAAGTAACTGTTCTGTAACTGAATGGGCCTAGTTCTTACATCAGTTAACTTTGAAATCTATTTCCCTATCACTCTACCATAGTACTATTTCTACCTTAAAAATTATCATAGGCGATTACTTAAGTGACCTCGAGTATGCTTTTTATGTATTCCATAAAGGAACCCTGAACCACTCAACTACTTCAAGATATACACCAGGTTCTCTATAGTTTCTAAGATAAATATTCAAATACCCTAAACCACTCTTCATTGGCTACATTTCTCATCACACCACTACTACCACTCCCTAAATCCAATTTGGCCAGTTTGCACACTCATTTGCCAATGTCTTTTCTTTTCAGTGCCCAGTGCAGCCTCTGAAAAGAAAAGGTGCTTTCTTGAATCAGTGAAGTATGTCTCTTAAAAGGTAACACCAAGAAGCAAACATATTGCTGCAGATAAATGGCTTTCAAATGGTGGGACTCAATCCATTAGTGGTATCATCAGATACAGGTCATGACTGGCATTTTTTGAAATGACACAGAATAAAGAAAATAGCCTTGCTATATGCTGGCCACACCCAGAAAGACTGAAATAAGAAATTTCTTTGAAATTATGTGAGCCATGATTTTAAACGTTTTTGTTACTATGCAGTATAGTCGAAAAACTTTCAAAACCATCGCTCCACATCACACCTCAACAGGTCCCCTGTCCGCTTCCAACAGTGAGCACATTTATAATAACATGTAATTGATTATTATTTTAAATGTATCAGTTTTCAAGTTTCTGTTTTAATTTCTGATACAGTAAATATCAATATCTATAGCCCACATAACAAAAGCTCTTTGGGGTCCTCAACAGTTGATTTCTATTAGTATATTCCTTTCTATTAATCAATCTAGCATATAACAAAAGAATTCTATCACATACTACCAAAGGAAAGTATGGTTCTTTGGCTGAGTAGAGTAGCTTCTACACATAAGCAGTTTTTCATTCACTGGGTAGGGGCTGTAAACCTGTTGCCCTAGCCCAAATTTAGCTCTACATCTTTAATTCTGCTAGGTCTTTTAAAATTTTTATTTTATAAATGAACATGAATGCCTTTAAGCAGGACACACATGCTCCAGAATGGCACAGCTCCCACATGTCCCAATTTTTTATATTACATCCCCACCATTTCAGTTATTTGCCTGGCCTCTAAAGAAACTGGAGTTTGCAATGGTGGATGACATAACCTGTCAAACAACTAAAGACAAGAAATATATGTAACTGTCTATCATCGTACTGACTGACGGCCGTAGTGAACAAAAAATACCTGGGAGTCTGTGTTGCCCAGACACCAGAGTAAGCAGCTTCTCTTGTTCTTCCATGAGTCTTTGTAGTTGCTCTAACTGTTGCCTCTTCAGTTGTTCCTGTTTCTTCTGCTGTACTTCTTTCAGCTTTTTAAACATAAAATTAACTTTATTAAACTAACTTCACATTTCTTTCTGGACTTTTTGTCCTTACATTTATCTTAATCCCTCCAATTTCCTTCTCATATCTTCCCAAATAAAGAGTTTCAAAGAGGCCACCAAAACTCCAAAAGAGTTTCTAAGTCTGCCACCAAAACTCCAAAAGCAAATTTGAAGGAAACCATATCAACTATCTCAACTAAGAAAACAGAAAATGCCATTATTAAATCCTTTGATTCTTAAAATAGGACAGTTCTGATCAACCTTCCCCCCCAGAATCTCTCATCAACCATTTCTAATTTAGCTTTTTCCAAATAAGTAGAAACTTAAAGATATTATCTTAAGTGTTACATTTATGTTTTACATATTAAACATGTTTCAATGTTTCACATTAAACAAAAGACAAAATTTGGAATTTTGGGAATTTTATAGTAAAGGAGAAGAAACAAGAGGACCTGGAACAGGTGACTTTTCATCACAAACAGAAACCTACAATGATATAAATGCCTATCAGACCAAGTCCTATTGTACCTGTTCAAGCTTTTTAAAAAGTGGGTCTTTATAATCCACGTCCTGGAATTCACTTGCATGATCTGAGATAAAGTCATTTTTGTTATCTTCCCAGTGTCCAGGAGCATCCTGACACGCCACGATTTGCAGTCCCTCTTTAGTTAAAGGGAAGACTGTAGGTATTTCAGATTCGTCTGACTGTAGTTTGTAAGAGCTGTTAGACTCCAACTTGTGTCCGTCATGAAGTGAATCTTCTTCACTTATAAAGCTGAGGCTATTTGAAAAATGCGGGGCTTTAACAGGAAACCTAGTAGGAATGGTCACATTTACTTGCTTCTCATCGTGTGCTTCCGAAATAGGAAGTGCACGATTTAATATGACCCCAGCCCGAGAAGGACTGGTCATCCACTGAGTTGAGAAGTTCTGCTCACTGTTTAACTCTGAAGAGGTTGGCATCAGGAACATTTTAGTCCAATGACACTACTGTATTTAAATGATGTAAAAGCTAAAAGAGCTATAAATTTCCAACACCTGTAGAAAGAAGATAGCCAACAAAAAGTTAAAGCTGTTTTAGCCAAACCTTGACCCAGCACAAAAATCTACTGAATATTTCATATATACTTTAACTAGCAAAGCAATTGGGCATTAAGGTTGTTAAAGTCTTAAAAATATAACTGAGTTGGATCAAAAACAAGTTCCCTTTGATAAAATCATTCAATTACCAATTATTTTATACAAGGGCTACATCAGTTCATCCAAAATGATGGAAGTAAAGCGCCTTCTAAGTTACTTCATTACCAAAGGCAAAAAGGCCACCACTGGTGTCAAACATCACCCACATTAAGCACGTTCATGCTTCTGGACCTGGTCCAGCATTGCTTCTTTGCCCAACGGGGGAACCTGCGTTATCCTAATTCCAGAACAAAAGTCACCACACCCCCTCAGTGGCTTTCCTTGGCACCGCTTCCTGCTGTCCCTTACTCATCTTCCTTGTGACCTCACCCACCAGGCAGTCCCTGATGTGTCGTCCTAGAAGTCTCTGACATCACTTTTTTGACATTCATCTCATAATTAGTGCTATTTTGTTTTTGCTTTCATAACCTATCAAGCTGTGTATTCCTTGAAGATATATGTATATTTACTACTGCTGAGCACCATGCATTCCTGCTGATAAGAGAAACTTGATAAATGTTTGCTAAAACTAAGTTAAAATTAAATCAGAACTAAGGTTATATTATTGAAAATAAATTCAATATTATAAAGTATTATTTGTGTTCACTCAATGTTCAACAAAAATTCCATTGGTTCAGACCATAGGACAGCTAACACCATATGACTCATACTCTAAAATAACTAAATCCCTAGTGTAACTGTCACTGTGAAATCGATAAACTTAAATGGGACATCAGAATGAAGATAAATTCATCCTCCTTTGTCTGATTTTACTCAACTAACATTTACTGAGTTCTTATGCTGTGCCAGATACTGTTTTAGGCACTGAGTATACAACAGTTGATAAGTCAGTCCAGTAGGGAAAATACACACACACAAAATTATACACATATTAAAAAGTAAGTGCTGAGAAAAAAGCTACATGGGGGAAGGAGACTGCAGGTTTAGGTAGGGTGTACAGGGAAGCCTCATTTAATGGAGAAAATTAAGGGCCTGGTGAAGGAGGAATTGGTGATGCAGCTATGAGGGGCATAGTAAGACCCAGCCACCCAGCTCCGTAACTTCATCTGCAGGATGCCCCCAACCAATGCATCACTCCTCCAGAAACACACAGTTCTCACAGTCCCATCACCACGATCTACCTTGAATTCTCCAGGATTAATCTCTTTGTGTTTAGAGTCTTTACATGTTTAAAGAGATTCTGCACCCCCAAGCCACCCTACATTCCACTCTCCATGAATACACCTTATTCTGTCTCCCTCTCCCAAGCATCCCCAATGTCAAATGCTCACTGGCCACCACCAGCAATCCTCCTGTCATCCTGAGCCTCTTCTCTCACCTTCCTGAGCACACTTCTTGTGGAGCCCATGCTCTTGAACCAGGGGGCATGGAAACAGAATATGTTTTTGTTATTCTTTTTTGCTTCTAGATTATTCTCCCTTCCTCCACCATAAAAAGCACCCCAAATTTGAACCTCATGATCAGACTACCTACACCTTTATTGTCCACCAAACCTCCAGGTCAGTGGGATCGTCCCCTGTACTCCTTAAAATCTTCTGGCTGAACAACTGGAGAACAAAGTCACCATTAACTGAAATGAAGAAAACAGGGCATGAAACAGGTTTGAAGGAATAAGAGATCAAGAGTTGAATTTAGAACATTTAGAAATGCCTATCTGACATCCCACTAGAGACATCAAGTAGACAGCTTGACACATAAGAACAGAATTCATGGACAAGGACAAGGATGTTTAGCTTAAATGTGGATATCCTCGACATAAACACGGTATTTAAAGCCTTGACACCAGACGAGATCACTAAGTGATTGAGGCCAGACAAAAAAGAGAAGATGCAAAAGTGTGGTGTCCTTATGTGAAGAAAGTGCTTCAAGGAACAGCTGTGTCAGATGAAGGGGGAAGAGAACTCAGAACAAATCTTGGAATTTGGCAAAACAAAGGTCACGGTAACTTCACTGACAAAAGCTTGGGTGGAGTGAGAGAGGAGGGTGCAAAAGACTGAACGGAGAGGGAGGGGCTACACGGAAGAATAAGAAATTGGAGACGGAAAGGACAGCTAACTCCAGGAGTTTTGTTATAAAGAGAAAGAAATAAAACAGATTTATTCACTGGTACAAGAGCATGCACAGAGAAGTAGGATGACAGGGAATTTTTTTAAATTTATTTTGTTATCATTAATCTACAATTACATGTAAAATATTATGGTTATTAAACTACCCACTCCATCACGTCTGCCCCACCAACCCCATTACAGTCACTGTCCATCAGCGTAGTGAGATGGTATAGAATCACTACTTGTCTTCTCTGAGTTGTACAGCCCTCCGGGCAACCCCCCAACATCACGTCTGCTAATCGTAATGCCCCTTTTTCCTCCTTATCCCTTCCCTTCCCACCCATCCTCTGCAGTCACTTCCCTTTGGTAACTATTAGTCCATTCTTGGGTTCTGTGAGTCTGCTGCTGTTTTTTTTCTTTCACTTTTTTTTCTTTACTCCTTTGCTCCTCATATGAGTGAAATCACTTGATACTTGTCTTTTTCTGCTTGGCTTATTTCACTAAGCATAATACCTTCTATCTCCGTCCATGTTGTTCCAAATGGTAGGATTTGTTTTCTTCTTATGGCTGAATAATATTCCATTGTGTATATGTACCACCTCTTCTTTATCCATTCATCTACTGATGGACACTTAGGTTGCTTCCATTTCTTGGCTATTGTAAATAGGGCTGCGATAAACATAGGGGTGCATATGTCTTTCTCAAACTGGGCTGCTGCATTCTTAGGGTAAATTCCTAGGAGTGGGATCCGTGGATCAAATGGTATTTCTATTTTGACTTTTTTGAGGAACCTCCATACTGCTTTCCACAGTGGTTGAACTAATCTGCATTCCCACAAGCAGTGTAGGAGGGTTCCCTTTTCTCCACATCCTCACCAACATTTGTTGTTGTTTGTGTTTTGGATGTTGGCCATCCTCACTGGTGTGAGGTGATATCTCATTGTGGTTTTAATTTGTATTTCTCTGATGATTAGCGATGTGGAGCATCTTTTCATGTGCCTGTTGGCCATCTGAATTTCTTCTTTGGAGAAGTGTCTATTCATGTCCTCTGCCCATTTCATAATTGCATTATTTGCTTTTCGTTTGTAGAAGTTCATGAGGTCTCTATATATTTTGAATGTCAACCCCTTATCGCATATGTCATTGATGAATATATTCTCCCATACTGTAGGATGTCCTTTTGTTCTACTGATGGTGTCCTTTGTTGTACAGAAGCTTTTCAGCTTGATATAGTCCCACTTGTTCATTTTTCTTTTGTTTCCCTTGCCCGAGGAGATATGTTCATGAAGAAGTCGCTCATGTTTATGTCCAGGAGATTTTTGCCAATGTGCTTTTCCAAGAGTTTTATGGTTTCATGACTTACATTCAGGTCTTTGACCCATTTTGAGTAGACTTTTGTGTATGGGGTTAAACAGTAGTCCAGTTTCATTCTCTTACATGTAGCTGTCCAGCTTTTCCAACACCAGCTGCTGAAGAGGCTGTCATCTCCCCATTGTATATCCCATGCTTTTTTTTTTTTTTAAACAATTTATTTTATTTTAGTATCATTAACCTACAATTACATGGGCAATATTGTGATGATTAAACTACCCGCTTCATCAGGTCCCCCTCACCAACCCTATTACAGTCACGGTCCATCAGTGTAGTGAGATGAGAATCACTACTTGTCTTCTCTGAGCTGTACAGTCCCCCCCGTGCCCCCCCCCACCCTATGTCTGCCAATCGTAATGCCCCTTTTACCCTC
>JAQQAC010002067.1:17420999-17432736 GCA_029783875.1 Phataginus tricuspis | reverse complement strand
TTTTCCAACACCAGCTGCTGAAGAGGCTGTCATCTCCCCATTGTATATCCCATGCTTCTTTATCAAATATTAATTGACTGTATATGTTTGGGTTAATGTTTGGATTTTCTATTCTATTCCACTGGTCTGTGGGTCTGTTTTTGTGCCAATGCCATATTGTCTTGATTACTGTGGCTTTGTAGTAGAGCTTGAAGTCAGGGCGCATAATACCCCCTGTTTTATTTCTCCTTCTCAGGATTGCTTTGGCTATTCGGGGTCTTTTGTGGTTCCATATGAATTTTAGAATTATGTGTTCCAGTTCATTGAAGAAAGCTGTGGTTACTTTGATAGGGATTGCATTGAATCTGTAGATTGCTTTAGGTAGTATAGCCGTTTTGACAATATTTACTCTTCCTAGCCAAGAGCATGGTATGAATTTCCATTTGATAGTGTCCTCTTTAATTTCTCTTAGGAGTGTCTTGTAGTTTTCAGGGTATACGTCTTTTACTTCCTTGGTTAGGTTTACTCCTAGGTGTTTTATTCTTTTTGATGCAATTGTGAATTGAATTGTTTTCCTGATTTCTCTTTCTGTTAGCTCATCGTTAGTGTATAGGAAAGCAACAGATTTCTGTGTGTTAATTTTGTATCCTGTAACTTTGCTGAATTCAGATATTAGTTCTAGTAGTTTTGGAGTGCAGTCTTTAGGGTTTTTTAAGTACAGTATCATGTCATCTGCAAATAGTGACAATTTGACTTCTTCTTT
Source organism: Phataginus tricuspis (assembly GCA_029783875.1). NCBI lineage: Eukaryota > Metazoa > Chordata > Mammalia > Pholidota > Manidae > Phataginus > Phataginus tricuspis. The sequence continues at coordinate 17,431,994 of JAQQAC010002067.1, read as the reverse complement.
ACCAATCTGGATGCCTTGTATGTCTTGTTTTGTGTGATTGCCGTGGCTAGGACCTCCGGTACTATGTTGAATAACAGTGGAGAGAGTGGGCATCCCTGTCTTGTTCCCGATCTTAGATGAAAAGCTTTCAGCTTCTCGCTGTTAAGTATGATATTAGCTGTGGGTTTGTCATATATGGCCTTTATGATGTTGAGGTACTTGGCCTCTATACCCATTTTGTTGAGAGTTTTAATCATGAATGGATGCTGAATTTGGTCAAGTGCTTTTTCAGCATCTATGGAGATGATCATGTGGTTTTTGTTCTTCTTTTTGTTGATGTGGTGGATGACATTGATGGATTTTCGAATGTTGTACCATCCTTGCATCCCTGACATGAATCCCACTTTCTCATGGTGTATGATCCTCTTGATGTATTTTTGTATTTGGTTTGCTAATATTTTGTTGAGTATTTTTGCATCTATGTTCATCAGGGATATTGGTCTGTAATTTTCCTTTTTGGTGAGGTCTTTGCCAGGTTTCGGTATTAGAGTGATGCTGGCTTCATAGAATGAGTTTGGAAGTATTCCCTCCTCTTCTATTTTTTGGAAAACTTTAAGGAGAATGGGTGTGATTTCTTCTCTGTATGTCTGGTAGAATTCAGAGGTGAATCCATCTGGTCTGGGGGTTTTGTTCTTGGGTAGTTTTTTGATTACTGATTCAATTTCGTTCCTGGTAATTGGTCTGTTTAGTATTTCTGTTTCTTGCTTGGTCAGTCTTGGAAGGTTGTATTTTTCTAAGAAGTTGTCCGTTTCTTCTAGGTTTTTGCAGTTTGTTAGCATATAGATTCTCATAGTATTCTCTTATAATTCTTTGTATTTCTGTGTGGTCTGTCGTGATTTTTTCCTTTCTCATTTCTGATTCTGTTTATGTGTGTAAATTCTGTTTTTCTCTTAATGAGTCTGGCTAGGGGTTTATCTATTTTGTTTATTTTTTCAAAGAACCAACTCTTGGCTTCATTGATTTTTTCTATTCTTTTATTCTTCTCAATTTTATTTATTTATTCTCTAATTTTTATTTTGTCCCTCCTTCTGGTGACTTTGGGCCTTATTTGTTCTTCTTTTCCAATTTTGGTAACTGTGTCTTTAGAGTACTCATTTGGGATTGTTCTTCCTTCTTTAAATAGGCCTGGATTGCAATATACTTTCCTCTTAGAACTGCCTTTGCTGCGTCCCACAGAAGTTGTGGCTTTGTGTTGTTGTTGTCATTAGTCTCCATATATTCTTTGATCTCTGTTTTAATTTGGTCGTTGACCCATTGATTATTTAGGAGAATGACGTTAAGTCTCTATGTATTTGTGAGCCTTTTTGTTTTCTTTGTAAAATTTATTTCTAGTTTTATACCTTTGTGATCTGAGAAGTTGGTTGGTAGAATTTCAATATTTTTGAAATTACTGAGGTTCTTTTTGTGGCCTAGTATGTGGTGTATTCCGGAAAATGTTCCATGTGCACTTGAGAATGTGTATCCTGTTGCTTTTGCGTGTAGAGTTCTGTAGATGTCTGTTAGGTCCATCTGTTCTAGTGTGTTGTTCAATGCCTCTGTGTCTTTACTTATTTTCTGTCTGGTTGATCTGTCCTTTGGAGTGAGTGGTGTGTTGAACTCTCCTAAAATGAATGCATTGCTTTCTATTTCCTCCTTTAATTGTTAGTATTTGTTTCACATATGCTGGCGCTCCTGTGTTGGGTGCATATATATTTAAAATGGTTATATCCTCCTGTTGGACTGACCCCTTTATTATTATGTAATGTCCTTCTTTATCTCTTGCTACTTTCTTCGTTTTGAAGTCTATTTTGTCTGATACAAGTACTGCAACACCTGCTTTTTTCTCCTTGTTGTTTGCATGAAATATCTTTTTCTATCCCTTCACCTTTAGTCTGTGTATATCTTTTGGTTTGAGGTGAGTCTCCTATAAGCAGCATATAGATGGGTCTTTCTTTTTTATCGATTCAGTAACTCTGTGTCTTTTGATTGGAGCATTCAGTCCATTTACATTTAGGGTGATTATTGATAGATATGTACTTATTGCCATTGCGGGCTTTAGATTCGTGGTTACCAAAGGTTCAAGCGTGGCTTCTCTACTATCTAACAGTCTAACTTAATGTTCTTGCTAAGTTATTGTCAACACAGACTGATGTTTCTTTATTTCTCTCCCTTCTTATTCTTCCTCCTCCATTCTTTATATACTAGGTGTTTTATTGTTTGCCTTTAGTTTGTATTTTGACGGTCTGCTTTCTTTGCTATGCTTTTATTTTCTCTGCTGACATCTTTTTAGCCTTAGGAGTGCTTCCATCTAGAGCAGTCCCTTTAATATATACTGAAGAGGTGGTTTATCGGAGGCAAACTCCCCCAGCTTTCGCTTCTCTGGGAATTGTTTAATCCCTCCCTGAAATTTAAATGATAATCATGCTGGATACAATATTCTTGGTTCAAGGCCCTTCTGTTTCATCACATTAAATATATCATGCCATTCTCTTCTGGCCTGTAAGGTTTCTGTTGAGAAGTCTGATGATAGTCAGATGGGTTTTCCTTTGTAGGTGATCTTTTTTCTCTCTTTAGCTGCCTTTAATACTCTGTCCTTATCTTTGATCTTTGCCATTTTAATTATTATGTCTTGGTGTTGTCTTACTTGGGTCCCTTGTGTTGGGAGATCTGTGGGCGTCTATGGTCTGAGAGACTATTTCCTTCCCCTGCTTGGGAAAGTTTTCAGCAATTATTTCTTCAAAGACACTTTATATCCCTTTTTCTCTCTTCTTCTTCTTCTGGTACTCCTATAATGCGAATATTGTTCCGTTCGGATTGGTCACACTGTTCTTTTAATAGTCTTTCTTTCCTACAGATCCTTTTATCTCTCTCTGCCTCAAGTTCTCTGCATTCCTGCTGATTTCTATTCCATTAACAGTCTCTTGCATCTCGTCCAGTCTGCTGCTAAGCCCGTCGATCGCTTGTCTCATTTCTGCATTGTCTTTCCTCACTTCCCCAACTTCCTCCCTTAGCTCTTGCATATATCTCTGTAGATCCATCAGTATGGTTATGACGTTTATTCTGAATTCTTTTTCAGGAAGACTGTGCATTTCCATCCCATCAGACTCCCTCTCTCATCTTGTCTGGGTCTTGGTAAGCTTTATTTGTACCATATTCCTCTGTCTTTTCTTGGCGATAGAAGTGGTCTCTGGTATGTTCCATGTATGTCAGCTGGGCTCTTTAAGACTTTTAAAAAGAAAAAAAAAAAGAGAAGAAAAAAAGGCGAAAAGAAAGAAAAGAAAAAAACAACAGCCACCCGGAGTAGATTCTGTGAGGATGCTGGAGGTAGCGCTTCTGCTCCACTATTCCACAGCCACGGCCGCACCGCACCGCAGAGCCCTTTGTAGCTCTGGCTGGGGCGAGAGCGAATGGGAGGCTGCTGATCTATGTGGGAAGTCTCAGTGCATCTACTTTTTTCCAGTCACCAGCCAAGGGGTCCCAAATTCCCCAGGACTCCCAGCCTGCTGGGTTGAGTGTGCTGGGATGATCCCGTTCCTCCGTTGGGCCCGTCTCTTTATGTCCGCTAAAAAGGCGCATGTTTTTCTTTTGTCCCTGGAAGCCGGTTGAGAGGAACCGGGTGCATTCCCCGGCTCAGATCCTGCACCTCTGACTCTCCAATCTCCGATTCACTGCACGATATGCATCAGCGCTCCCGGCACAGATCACCAGGGCTGATTATTTCGTGGGCCTGTTCTTCCACTCCCTCCCCGTTCTGAATCCTCTCCTCCCGCCGGTGCGCTGGGGCGGGGGAGTGCTCGGGTCTCGCTGGGTCGCGGTTCCGTATCTTACCCACTTTGCGGGGTGCCGAGTCCTCTCAGGTGTAGCTGCAGGCTGGGTGCCGTCCTAGATCTCCTGGTCTCTCTTTTAGGAATAGTTGTATTTGTTGTATATTCATAAGTATATATGATTTTGGGAGGAGATTTCCACCGCCCTGCTCATGCCACCATCTTCCCGGAAGTCTTCGGCCCTTGTCTCTTTAAGACTTTTTAAAAAGCATGCACTTTTCTTTTGTCCTGGGGAGCCGGCTGAGAGGACCCAGTTGGGCTGTCTGTCTCAGATCCTGCCCTTCTGTTTCTCTTATCTCCGATACACCACGCGATGTGTGTCAGTGCTCCCGGCGCAGATCACCAGGGCTGGTTATTTGGTGGGCTTGTGCTTCCACTCCCTCCCCACTCTGAATCTGTTCCTCCCGCCGGTGCGCTGGCATGGGGGGAGTGCTCGGGTCCCACCACGTCGCACCTTGTGTCTTACCCGCTTCGTGAGGCGCTGAGTTCTTGCAGGTGTCCCTGTAGCCTGGCTGTTGTCCTGTATCTCCTGTATTTTAGGAATAGTTGTATTTTCATAAATATATATCATTTTGGGAGGAGATTTCCGCCACCCTGCGCATGCCGCCATCTTCCCAGAAGTCTCATTTTTTTTTTAAGGCATGAGAAGTAAAAGCATGTTTAGGTTGATGACAATGTAGAGAGGGCAGAATTGCTACGGTCGTGTGTTTGAGAGAAGAAACGAGAGGATCCCGTACTGCCGTGGAATGACAGATATCTCACAATATTTTTTTCACACACAATTCTAGATTTTATCAATATAAGAGAGCAACCAAAGGGAAATGAAAAATAGTAATTTGCAGGCAAACAAACATGTATTTAGCTTTAAACCTGGTATCTAGAAATCATAAACATACAAAAGATATAAACAGAAAAAGAAATACAGGTGCCCAAACATTAAAATATGCTCAGCTTCACTCAAGTGAATAGAAATTAAAACAGTAATGACATACTATTTTCATACAGTGGGCTGGCAAAGACTGAAAACTGCTTAACATCCAGTGTGGAAAAGAGGAGCTTCTTCAAAATTACTTGGAAATGTGAACTTGTACAACTTTTTGGAGGATAATTTCACAATATCTATCCAAATTGTAAATGCACAGCAATTTCACATCAAGGCATTTTGTGCTATATTGGCACCAGTTCACAATATTTCTAATAAACTGAAATTAAATTAAATATCCATTAACAGGGAAAGAGCTAATTATGGTACTCATGCAACTGTTAAAGAGAACAAGGAAGCTCATTAAGTACTGATATGGACGTAATGAATACATCTAAGATACAGTGTTAATTCACAAAGGCAAAGTGCAGAGCAGTGTATAAGAGATTAAAAAGACAAAAAATAGATATACATAGACTTGTGTCATCCAATACGGGAGCCACTAGTCACAGATGTCTATTGAGCACCTCAACGTGACTCATGACTAAGAGACTTATCACGAAAAAGAAAGTAGACAAACAAAATCAGAAATGAAAAAGGAATAGTCACAACAGATGCCGAAGAAATACAAAGAATTAAAGAATCCTATGAAAAATTATGTACCAATAAATTGGACAACTTGGAAGAAACGGACAACTTCCTGGAAAAATACAACCATCCAAGACTGACCCAGAAAAAGACAGTTACTAGTAATGAAATGTAACTGGTGATCAAAAAACTCCCAACAAACAAAAGTCCAGAACCAGATGGCTTCACAGCTGAATTATACAAAACATTTAAAAGAGAGCTAATACCTAGCCTTCCTAAAGTATTTAAAAAGGTAGAAGAGGAGGGAGTACTTCCAAATTCATTCTGAGGCCAGCATCACTCTAATACCAAAACCAGAGACACTACAAAAGAGAAAAAATTTTACCACTATCCTGATGAACATAGATGCAAAAATCCTCAACAAAATATTAGTAAATAGACTTCAAAAATACATCAAAAGGATCATCCATCACAACTAAGAAGGATTTATTCCAGGGATGCAAGAATGGTAAAATATTCATAAATCAATCAACACAATACAGCACATTAACAAAAAGAATAAAACCATGATCATCTCAATAGATGCTAAAAAAGCATTTGACAAAATCGAACAACCATTCATGATAAAAACTCTCGATTGGTATACAAGGTATGTACCTCAACATAATAAAGGCCATATATGACAAACCAACAGCTAACAACTTACTCAATGGTGAAAAGCTGAAAGGTTTTCCTCTAAGATCAAGAACAAGACAAGGATGTCCACTCTTACCACTTTTATTCAACATACTACTGGAGGTCCTAGCCATGGCAATCAGACAACACAAGGAGATTAAAGGTACCCAAATTGGTATGGAAGAAGTTAAATTCTCACTATGTGCAGATGACATGATACTATACATAGAAAACCCTAAACTCCACCAAAAAGCTATTAGAACTAATAACTAGATTCAGCAAAGTTGCAGGATACAAAAATACACAAAAATCTGTCGCATTCCTATATACTAACAATGAACTAGCAGAAAGAGAAATCAGGAAAACAATTTAATTTACAATTGCATCAAAAATAACAAAACCAAGGAATAAACCTTTACTCTGAAAACTATGACACTGGTGAGAGAAATTAAAGACACCAATAAATGGAAATGTATCCCATGCTCATGAATAGGAAGAATTAATATTATCAAAATGACCATCCCGCCCAGAGCATTTACAGAGTCAATGCAATCCCTATCAAAATACCAACAGCATTCTTCAATGAACTAGAACAAACAGTTCTAAAATTCATTTGGTACCACAAAAGACCCCAAAGAACCAAAGTAATCCTGAGAAAGAAGAACAATGCTGGGAGTATTAGGCTCCCTGACTTCAAGCTACCCTACAATGCTATAGTAATCAAAACAGTATGGTACTGGCATAAGAACAGAAACACAGATCAATAGAACAGAATAAAGAGCCCAGATATAAACCCACACATATATGGCCAATTAATATACAACAAAGGAGCCACAAATATACAATGGGGAAAAGACAGCCTCTTCAATAAATGGTGTTGGGAAATCTGGACGAATACTTGCAAGACAATGAAACTGGTTTACTGCCTAACTCCATACACAAAAGTAAATTCAAAATGGATCAAAGACCTGAATGTAAGACATGAAACCATAAAACTCGTAGAAGAAAGACAGGCAAAAATCTCTTGAACATTAAGTATAAGCAATTTTTTCCTGGACACATCTCGGGCAAGGGAAACAAAATAAAAAATGAACAAGTGGGTCTATATCAAACTCAAAAGCCTCTGTATAGTAAAGGACACCATCAGCAGAACAAAAAGGCAACTTACAGTATGGGAGAATATATTCATAAACAATTTATCAGAGAAGGGGTAACACCCAAAATATATAAAGAACTCATATGCCTCAAAAACCAAAAAAACAAATGGGCAGACATTTTTCAAAAAAAAGACATACAAATGGACAACAGGCACATGAAAAGATGCTCCACATAGTTAATCGCCAGAAAAATGCAAACCAAAACCACAATGAGATACCACCTCACACCAGTCAGAATGGTCACTATTCAAAAAACAATAACAAGTGTTGGCAAGGATGTGGAGGAAAGGGAGCCCTCCTACCCTGTTGGTGGGAATGTCAATTTGTGCAGCCATTGTGGAAAGCAGTATGGAGTGTCCTCAAAAAACTAAATATAGAAATATCATACAACCCAGTAAATTCTATTCTGGGAATTTACCTGCAGAACACAAAATTCCTGATTCGAAAGATACAGGCACCCCTGTTTATCGCCGCCTTACTTATAATAGCCAAGATATAGAAGTAACCTAAGTGTCTGTCAACAGATGAATGAATAAAGATGTGGTATATATACACAATGGCATATTACTCAGCAATTAAAAAAATGAAATCCTACAATTTGCAACAACATGTATGGACCTAGAGGGTATTATGCTCAGTGAAATAAGCCAGGTGGAGACAAACACCATATGATTTCATTTATTTGTGGACTATGAAAACAAAACAAGAAAATAGCAAAATAGCTGTAGACTCATAGACACTGAAAATGGACTAATGGCTACCACTGCGAAAGGGATGGGGTGGAAGGGTGGGGAGGTTGTGGTGAATAAGGGGCACAAAAATTCTCAATCATAATATAAGTCAGTTACTGGGCATAGTAGTGCAGCATGGAGAATACTGTCAATGATTTTGTAATATCTTCCTATGTTGAGGATTTAATAATATAAGTTAACGGTTAATCAACTGTGTTGTATACTTGAAACCAATATAAGACTATATCAACTATAATTCTATGTAAGAAATGGAGGAAAAATAGAGGAAAGAAAAAAATTGCAAAAACCTTCAAAAAAAATCAGTTTAAGGAAAAGAAAAATTCTTTGCCTAGGACGGGGAAGGTGAATACAAATAAGTTAATTCAAAGCCACCATCATACCCTGAGAAGTAAGCAGTTGGCTTGGAAGGTGATTAATTAGTACCCAAAATACACTTCCTTGAAAGTGGGAATCCACAGCAAAGCTTTACAAGACCAGCACTTGACAAGGACTGAGGGCGACCCTTACGGAGGCAGAAAGCTACACCACTTTACGCTCGTCCCCAGCTGACCGCCTCCCCCGCGCTTCCCAACAGCAGCTTAAAGTACAGCCAGAACTCAAGCGGGGAGATGCCCTGCCTGAAGGTTCCCCACGAAAAGGAATCAAGCCAGGGTAGCTGCCGAGCCGGCGTAGACACTGTCGCCCGCTCCCTCCGCGCCCCGGCGGCCCCTCTGCGCACCGCGGCGTACACACAAGCTCTTCTGCTCCTCTGGCCCACCAGTTACGCTCCGCCGCCTGGGCCTCTCAGTCCCTTCCCGCCGGCGCTCGCGTTACTGCCGCGCCGCCGCGCTTATGAATGAGCCGCCACAACCACCACTCTGGCCGGAGCCCCGCCCCCTGCCCGCTCCGCTGCTCCGAGGGCTCCTGGGAAGTGTAGTTCCCACCTGCCTCCCCTGCGCTTCCCACGGGCACTGCAGGACCCACTCAAACTACCAGCCCCAGCGCCCTCACGACGTGCCACGTTACACAGTGCTTCAGCCCCGCGCCTCCTGCTCTGGCCGCCAGCGGGGACGCGGAAATGGCTCAGAGTGAACTCCCGCGATAGGCCGGATCCGACCCCACCTGAACAACCCAGGAGGGCGCATTCGCTAGAGCAGCTGCCCGAGTCCGCCGCTCTGCAGGTGATAGGGGACTGCTTGGCTATGGTCGGGCTGTTTGGTCGGTTTTCTTTTATTTTGGTCTGTTTTCCGCCTTCGCTGGGTGAGACTTGGTAAAAGAAAAACAGGTTAGTGAGCCACACAATGCCGTCAGCAGTGTAACCACGCGAGAATTCCCTCCAGCATAGCCGTGGCTCATCTTTTCTCCGGCTAACGCGTGTTTTGGCAGGGTGTACGCATTAGACATTAAAACTATTTATTTTGGGCACCGAAAATGCAAAATTCAACACCCGTTTCCTTAATTACCTCCACGGAGCACTGCAAGTTACCATACATACCCAGGCTTCGCGTCTAATTAAATAGATTTAATAAAATTACTAGATTTAATAAAATTCGCCTATAATAAAATTAATTGAATTTAATAATAACTATTTAGCTAAATAACCAAGTAAAAACTTTTTAAAATGCGAAATTGAACGCCATTTTTAATAACCGGTTTAATAGCTGAAACAAATTACCACTGGTCAAAGAGAATTTAAAAACACCTCAACAGAAATTTCGCCCTCCAAAATTGCTTTGCCACTTCAAAATTTAGTCCTTCTCTAAGTTAAGGTTTGGGATTTGCTTCTTTTGTCTTTTTTAAAATGTTCCTTACAGATGAGGAAACCAAAGCCCAAGACTTCCAAAGGCACTTTTTAAGATGTCTTTTAAGAACCCAAATGATCTTTATTTGTAATAGTCCTTTGACTCGACAGCACAGCCACAAGTCTCATTTTTCTTAAAATTAGTGTATCTTTTAAGATAGTCACAATATCCTCCATTTGTGCCTATGTTTTTATTCTAATGTAATATGTAATATGACATTGCTTATTGGTTGAAAAATTGGGTTTTTTATCACACTCAAATCTTAGCTGGCTGTTAAATTAAGGCTCTGACATACAATTGCTCACCTATAACCCAGATAATTCTCAAAACTGCCCACTAAGTGTCCCGGCCCACGGGACATCAACAAAGACCTGGAGAGGGGGAGGGGAATTGGGTAGGAGACAAGAGACACGAAGAATGGAGACAAGACAGATTCCTGATCAAGTCTCGTTTATTTGCGGAAACAGCAAAGCATATATAGCATTCACGGGGTGAGGTTTCTTCTGATTGGTTGCTCTTTATGCTAATGAAGCGATCTTTGGATTCCAATCACACACCGAGTTGTGTGCATGCGCAGTTGTCTCTGACATAGGCGGCGGGCCTGAGTGAGAACACTCTGGCGCGAAAGCAATCGAAACCGAAACCTAAACATATTTCTCGGAATGTGAAACCAAAACCATTTGTGCACTTTCGAAACTCAGTCTCTAAGATGGAGTCCGAGAGCCCAAGATGAAGTTACTATGGCTGTTGCATATCCCACTCCCCACAACTAAGCCTGAAGGGGCCGCAAAATCCATTACAATGCAGAAGGGGTTGAGAGCAGGAACTTCCAATTTCTGTTCTGCCAGGCAATGAAAAATCAACTTCTTCATCTGCTCCTATCATTGTTGCATCTTCAAGTATACAAGAGAAAAATCAAACTGACAGCTCCTGTACAGAGGTTTTAACCACAAATAATCCCCATTCTGATACAATCCTTTATGCCATTGAGACAGGGACCATGGGCTTAGACAGAATAGAGTGAGGGCCTCTGGAAAAAGCAGGACAGAATATTTGCAGTCAGAGCAATGTAACTACATGCTATGTTAAACATTAAGCTCTAGGGTCATTCATCAGTAAGATCAGTTAATATTCCCCAGATAAAGAAGAGTAGCACATGTTTTTATTATGCTAATCATTTGTAATCATGTGTAAGATTCACTTTAGCATGCGAAAAGGCCCAGGCCTATGAGCTGTCTTTCCTCTTTCAGATCTGATGGGGTGGTTTTGCAAACTGGG
>JAQQAC010002067.1:17380398-17398999 GCA_029783875.1 Phataginus tricuspis | reverse complement strand
TCCGTTCTTGGGTTCTGTGAGTCTGCTGCTGTTTTGTTCCTTCAGTTGTTTTTTTTGTTCTTTGTTCTTATACTCCACATATGAGTGAGATCATTTGGTACTTGTCTTTTTCGGCCTGGCTTATTTCACTGAGCATAATACCCTCTAGCTCCATCCATGTTGTTGCAAATGGTAGAGTTTGTTTTTTTCTTATGGCTGCGTAATATTCCATTGTGTATATGTACCACATCTTCTTAATCCATTCATCTACTGATGGGCACTTAGGTTGCTTCCATTTCTTGGCTATTGTAAATAGTGCTGCAATAAACATAGGGGTGCATCTGCCTTTTTGAAACTGGGCTGCTGCATTCTTGGGGTAAATTCCTAGGAGTGGGATTCCTGGGTCATATGGTATTTCTATTTTGAGTTTTTTGAGGAACCTCCATACTGCTTTCCACAATGGTTGAACTAATTTGCATACCCACCAGCAATGTAGGAGGGTTCCCCTCTCTCCACATCCTCGCCAACATTTGTTGTCTTTTTTTTTTTTGAGTATTTTTGTATCTATGTTCATCAGGGATATTGGTCTGTGGTTTTCTTTTTTTGTGGTGTCTTTACCCAGTTTTGGTATTAGAGTTATGCTGTTATCATAGAATGAGTTTGGAAGTATTTCCTGTTCTTCTACTCCTTGGAAAACTTTAAGGAGGACGGGTATTAGTTCTTCACTAAATGTTTGATAAAATTCAGCAGTGAACCATCTGGCCCTGGTGTTTTGTTCTTAGGTAGGTTTTTGATGACCAGTTCAATTTCATTGCTGGTAATTGATCTGTTCCGATTTTCTGTTTCTTTCTGTGTCAGCCTTGGAAGATTGTATTTTCATAGAAAGTTGTGCATTTCTTCTAGGTTATCCAGTTGGTTAGCATACAGTTTTTCATAGTATTCTCTCATAACTCTTTGTATTTCTGTGGTGTCTCTAGTGATTTTTCCTTTCTCATTTCTGATTCTGTTTATGTGAGTAGACTCTCTTTTTTTCTTAAAAAGTCGGGCTAGGGGTTTATCTATCTTGTTTATTTTCTCAAAGAACCAGCGCTTGCTTTCACTGATCCTTTCTATTGTTTTATTCTTCTCAATTTTATTTATTTCTGCTCTAATCTTTATTGTGTCCCTCCTTCTACTGACTTTGGGTCTCATTTGTTCTTCTTTTTCTACTTTCATTAATTGTGAGTTTAGACTACTCATATGGGATTGTTCTTCTTTCCTGAGGTAGGCCTGTATTGCAATATACTTTCCTTTTAGCACAGCCTTCGCTGTGTCCCACAGATATTATAGTTTTGAATTATTGTTGTCATTTGTCTCCATATATTGCTTGATCTCTGTTTTTATTTGGACATTGATCTATTGATTATTTAGGAGAATGTTGTGAAACCTCCATGTGTTTGTGGGATTTTTCATTTTCTTTGCGTACTTCATTTCTAGTTTCAGACCTTTGTGGTCTGAGAAACTGTTTGGTACAATTTCAATGTTTGTTAATTTATTGAGGCTCTTTTTGTGGCCTAGTATATGATCTGTTTTTTGAAAATGTTCCATGTGCACTTGAGAAGAATGTGTATTCTGCTGCTTTTGGATGAGTCTTCTGTAGATGTCCATTAGTCCATCTGTTCTAATATGTTGTTCAGTGCCTCTGTCTCTTCACTTATTTTCTGTCTGGTTGATCTGTCCTTCAGAGTGAGTAGTGTTTTGAAGTCTCCTAGAATGACTGCATTGCATTCTATTTCCCCCTTTAATTCTGTTAGTATTTGTTTCACATATGTAGGTGCTCCTGTGTTGGGCGCATAGATATTTATAATGGTTATATCTTCTTGGATTGGCTCTTTTATCATTATGTCTGTCCTTCTTTGTCTCTTGTCACTTTCATTGTTTTGAAGTCTATTTGTTCTGATATAAGTACTGCAACTCTTGCTTTTTTCTCCCTATTGGTTGCATGAAATGTCTTTCTCTATCCCTTCACTTTTAATCTGTGTATGTCTTTGGGTTTAAAGTGAGTCTCTTGTAGGCAGCATATAGATGGGTCTTGTTTTTTTATCCGTTCATTGACGCTATGTGTTTTGATTGGTGCATTCAGTCCATTTACATTTAAGGTGATTATGGATAGGTATGTACTTATTGGCATTGCAGGCTTCAGATTCGTGGTTACCAAAGGTTCAAGGTTAACTTCCTTACTATCTAAGATACTAAGATACACTTAGTATCCTTTTACAAACACAATCTAAAGGTTCCTTTTTTTTTTTCCTCCTCCATTCTTTATATATTAGGTATCATATTCTGTACTGTTTGTCTCTCCCTTAATGACTTTTGGGATAGTTAATTTAATTTTGCCTTTGCTTAGTAATTAGCTGTTCTACTTTCTGTACTGTGGTTTTATTACCTCTGGTGACAAGTATGAGACCGTAGGAACACTTCCATCTATAGCAGTCCCTCCAAAATACACTGTAGAGATGGTTTGTGGGAGGTAAATTCTCTCAGCTTTTGCTTATCTGGGAATTGTTTAATCCCTCCTTCAAATTTAAATGATAATCTTGCCGGCTAAAGTAATCTTGGTTCAAGGCCCTTATGCTTCATTGCATTAAATACATCATGCCACTCCCTTCTGGCCTGTAAGGTTTCTCTTGAGAAGTCTCATGATAGCCTGATGGGCTTTCCTTTGTATGTGATCTTATTTCTCTCTCTGGCTGCTTTTAATAGTCTGTCCTTATCCTTGATCTTTGCCATTTTAATTACTATATGTCTTGGTGTTGTCTTCCTTGGGTCCCTGGTGTTGGGAGATATGTGCACCTCCATGGCCTGAGAGAATGTCTCCTTCCCCAGATTGGGGACGTTTTGAGCAATTACCTCCTCAGACACTTTCTATCCCTTTTTCTCTCTCTTCTTCTTGTGGTACCCCTATAATGTGATTATTGTTCCGTTTGGATTGGTCACACAGTTCTCTCAATATTCTTTCATTCTTAGAGATCCTTTTTTCTCTCTGTGCTTCAGCTTCTTATGTTCCTCTTCTCTAGTTTCTATTTCATTTATTGTCTCCTCCACCATATCCAATCTGTTTTTAATACCATCCATTGTGCTCTTCAATGATTGAATCTCCGACTGGAGTTCATTCCTGAGTTTTTGAATATCTTTCCATACCTCCATGAGCATGTTAATGATTTTTATTTTGAACTCCCTTTCAGGGAGAGTCATGAGGTCAATATCATTTAAATGTTTCTCAGGAATTTTACATCTTTCTCAGGAATTGTGTTAATAATTTTACTGTGGACCAGGTTTCTTTTTCATTTCATATTTGTGTATGGCACCGTCTAGTGCCCAGAAGCTCTACTCTCTGGAGCTGCTCAGCCCGTGAAGCAATATCAGGGGTTAGAGGGTAGTGGTATTGGTGCCTCGGGGGGAGGAAAGTGGGGGAGGAAAAAGCACTTTCCTGCTTCCCGGCTGCTATACCTGTCTCCACTGCCTTTCCCAGTTTGCAAGCCCGGTGAGGCTGGCCAGATGAAAGGGGCAGTTGGCTGCCTATCACGGAAGGGGTTTTTGGAGCTGTGTACACAGCCAGTGAACTGGAGCACCTGAAGATCGTGAAAGCTCCCAACCTGCTGGGTAGAGTGCACCCAGGCAATTTTGTCTACGTGTCCTTTCTCCTGAGCAGTAAGCTCTGTGCAATCCTTGCCCCTTTAGCAGCTCTCTTGCTAAGGGCTTCTTTGTTAGGAAGTCTCTCAGACTGCCTGCCTTTCTTTTGTCCCAGAGCAGGTGGATATGGATCCCTGCTTTCCACAGGCAGCTGGAATCTTAGTCTCTCCAGGAATTCTGCCTGTCTTAGCTTTCCAACCCCCTAATTACGAGAGTATCATGCAAGCTCCATGAAATGTAGGTTTGCGCTCCTAAAGCAGATCTCCAGAGTTAGGTATTCAGCATTTCCAGTTCTGCACTCCCTCCTGGCTGCTTTCCTCTTCCTCCCACTGGTGAGCTGGGGTGGGGGAAGGGCTTGGATCCCACCAGGCCACAGCTTTAGTACGTTACCCTGTTCCGTGAGGTCCGCTCTTGTCTCCAGGTGTATGTAGTTTGGTGCAGTCCTCTTTCCTGTTGCTCTTTCAAGAGTAGTTGTATTAGTTATATTTTCGTATTATATGTGGTTTTAGGAGGAAGCCTCAGTCTCTCCTCTCACGCCGCCATCCTTAATCCTTTTTGCACTGACTGATTTAGAGAAAGCTTTGAGAGGAGGGGCCTGATGTCACCTGTCTGTGGAGCAGCTTAGAGCTAGGAGAGGTCTTTGCCTGAGAGAGACTCCAGATGGAGTCTACTGGGAGAGAAGTCAAAGACTGCTTGAGATTCACAATTTAGAATGTTAGATTCCCTATGGCCACGTGGCCTGCTAAGAATGGACCAGAGATTTATGTTTGAAATGTTCATCCTCCCATTTCACAACAGTGCAAATGTAGTTAATGCCATTGCTGTGCACTTAAAAATGGTTAAGTAGATGTTATGTTAGTGATGCCGAGGTTCTTGTTCATGGAATCAAAAATGAACTTCACAAATACTCAAAGTAGAACAGCAAGTGAGAGGCTTTTATTTAGAGGTAACGTAAGAGGAAAAAACTCCTGGCTTGTGCCAGGAAGGGGACAATAGACACCAGGTGGTACATTGTCTAGGGGATTTATAGGCGACTGAGAGAGAAAGTGCTAGGGATGCAGACCTGCCAGGTGGTCCCAAAATATTTATTTTTGAAGAGATTACTAAATTTCTTTTCAGTGGGCTATTCAAAGTTAGCTTAATACAAGAAATTTACTGTTCTTATTCTTTCCCAGGATAGCCACTTTTTGATCTGAGAGCATATCAATTGAGACTGCCTGCTTTCCTTCCAAGATGAGCTGAGTTATTGTTTGTTTAATTAAAATGCAATCTTAGCTTTAAGATAGAATTTTTTCTAAATAAGCTGGGCATTTGAACAGGCCACAGTAAATGTTACAATGGTATGTTTTAATTGACGCAGTGAAAATATAAGCTATGCTGAGGTACTTTTCTTTGGGGAGTATTCAAACTTCTAGGTCAAGTTGCTCTTGGCTTTTTAGTTTTAACTAACCTCACTGAAGAATGCTTATATTCCTAGTTTGGTATTTTTCCTTTAGAGAATTAACGTGACTTTGGCTTTGCTTAATGGTTTAACATGGAGTTTTGGTAGCGGTTTTTTTCCGGAGGCCTTCACCCTACTCTGTCTAAGCCCACGGTCCCTTTACATTTACTACACGCAAAGCTAAACAATATCTATACTGTTTGATCTAGTAATTTCACTTCTGGTCATCTATCCTAAGGAAACAGTGAAAGATTTGGCCAAAAATGTATGTACAAACATTTTCCTCAAAGTGTATTTATAGCAGTTTTAAATAACAAAATATCTGATAACTTGGGCAAGAGTAGTTAAACAACACAAAGCTTATGTCACCAGTGCAAATATTTACAAAGAATATTTCACAGCATGGGAAATTTTTCATTGAAGGATAAAAGAAACTGGCTATAAAATTAAACAATATTAAAAATAGCATTTTCATAAAATAATTTATAAAATATGGTACAGGAAAGAATAATATCAGAAATATCAAAATATAAACAGTGGGGTTATTTCTGGATGGAGGGATTATAGGTGTTTTTTTAAAAACAACTTAATTTGCATACCATTAAATTCACCCATTTTAACTGTATGATTCAAAGGTTTTTACTAAGTTGTGCACCATCACCAAACTCTACTTTAGAACATTTCCATCACTGTGCTGCTTTTTATTTTTCTTAATAGTGGATAACTTACTTTAACAGATAAGTAATTTTTGGAAAGACAAATACATGGTCATTACCTAATATATTAGGAAATTTAAGATAAAACTGAAAGGTAATTTAGCAAGAATAAAAATTACTTAAGCTCGCTAATTAAATAGGTTTCTTTAGATTCAAGATGGTGGTGTGAGAGGTAAGACAGAGAACTCCTCCCAAAACCACAAATAGTACAAAAATATAGTTAATTAATACAACTAACCCTAAACAGCAACAGGAAAGAATGCTGAACCAGACTGCATACAGACCTCATGAACAGAGCAGACCTCAGGAAACAGGATAACATACCAAAGTCTTGAACTGGCGGGACCCAAGCCCTTCCCCCACATCACCTCACTGGGGAGAGGAAGAGAAATGGAGGAGGGAGGGGTTAGAAGCCTGGGACTACTGAACACCTAGCCCTGGAGATCTGCTTTGCGAGCAGAAACCTACACTGTGAAGTACTCTGGAGGTTGGAGAGCTGAGACAGGTGGAGGGCCTGAGAGACTGACATTCCGGCCGTTTGTGGAGGATGGGATCCACATCAGGCTGCTCTGTGACAGAGAAAAGGCAGGTGGTCTGAGAGGCTTCCAAGCAGTGAGAGGGCTGCTAAAGGAGTGGGATTTGCATGAGCTTGCTTCAGGGGAGAAAGGACGGGGAGACAAGGTTGTCTGGGTGTGCTCTGCACAGCAGATTGGGAACTTTGAGGAGCTTCAGACGCTCCGTCCCCCTGGCTGGCTACTCAGCTTTGAGGTCCCCCACTGGGATGCACAGCCTGTCGAGACTTCCCCTTGGCCTGATGGCACCGGCTTGCAAACCAGCAGTCACTGCACTGGCATCAGGCCAGCCAAAGGGAGGCCCTGCCTACGACAGCTAGAGATGCCGAGCACAGAGGCTTAACACCTGGGTGCTCGGCCCACTACCTGTGATACTGGAGACAGGCACCGCAGACAGGACTCAAGAAACACATCTTTCTTCCCGTCATAAACCAGCTCCGCTCCCCAACAACCCCCAACCTCACTCTAGGGGCTGAGAAGCTCCAGTCTCTGGAAGCATCACATAGAAATATGAAACATCAAAAGAACCTGGTTCAGACCAAAATCTCACAAACCCCAGATAAAGGACCAAATGAAACTGAACTCCACCAATCTTCCTGAAAGAGAGTTCAAAATAAAAATCATAAACATGCTTCTGGAGGTACAGAAAAATCTTCAAGAACTCAGGAATTAATTTAAGATGGAGATTCAGTCATTAAGAAATTCCATATCTGAAATGAAAAATACAATGGAGGGATTTAAAAGCACATTAGTTGTAGTAGAAGAGATGGCAAATGGAATAGAAATTAGAGAAGAGGAATACAAAGAAGCTGAGGCACAGAGAGAAAAAGAATCTCTAAGAATGAAACAGTATGGAGAGAACTGTGTGACCAATCCAAACGGAACAATATTCACATTATAGGGATACCAGAAGAAGAGGGAGAAAAAGGGATAGAAAGTGTCATTGAAGAGGTAATTTCTGAAAACTTCCCAAATGTTGGGAAGGAGATAGTCTCTCAGACCATGGAGGTGCACAGATCTCCCAACACAAGGGACCCAAAGAAGACAATATCAAGACATATAATAATAAAATTGGCAAAGATCAAGGACAAAGACAGACTTTTAAAAGCAGCTAGAGAGAGAAAAAAGATCACATACAAAGGAAAACCCATCAGGCTATCATCAGACTTCTCAACAGTAACCTTACAGGCCAGAAGGGAGTGGCATGATATATTTAATGCAATGAAGCAGAAGGGCCTTGAACCAAGAATACTCTACCCGGCATAGTTATCATTTAAATTTGAAGGAGGGATTAAACAATTTTCACATAAGCAAAAGCCGAGAGAATTTACCTCCCACAAACCATCTCTACAGTGCATTTTGGAGGGCTACTATAGATGGAAGTATTCCTAAGGCTAAATAGATGTCACCCAAGGGATAGACAAAGGGTACAGAATGTGATTCATAACTTACAAAGAATAGATGAGGAAGAAAAAGAAAAAGGAGGGGGAAAAAAAAACTTTAGGATGTGTTTGTAATAGCATACGAAATGAGTTAAATTAGACTGTTAGATAATAAGGGAATTACCCTTGAACCTTTGGTAACCATGGATCTAAAGCCAGCAATGGCAGTAAGTACATACCTATCAATAATCATCCTAAATGTAAATGGTCTGAATGCACCAATCAAAAGACACAGAGGAACTGAATGGATAAGAAAAGAAGACCCATCTATATGCTGCCTACAAGAGACTCACGTCAAACCCAAAGACATACACAGACTGAAAGTAAAGGGATGGAAAAAGATATTTCATGCAACTAATAGGAAGAAAAAAGCAGAAGTCGCAGTACTTGTATCAGACAAAATAGACTTCTAAACAAAGAAAGTAACAAGAGACAAAGTGGACATTACATAATGATAAACGGGTCAATCCAACTAGAACATATATCCATTTTAAATATCTATGCACCCAATACAGGATCACCTACATTTGTGAAACAAATACTAACAATTAAAGGGGAAAATAGAATGCAATGCATTCATTCTAGGAGACTTCAGCACACCACTCACTCCAAAGGACAGATAAACTTGACAGAAAATAAAGAGACAAAGGCACTGAACAATGTATTAGAGCAGATGGACCTAACGGACATCTACAGAACACTCCATCCAAAAGCAACAGGGTACACATTCGTCTCAAGTGCACATGGAACATTTTCAAGAATAGATCATATACTAGGCCACAAAAACAACCTGAGTAAATTTGAAAAGATTGAAATTGTACCAACCAGCTTCTCAGATCATATAGGTATGAAACTAGAAATAAATTACACAAAGAAAATGAAAAAGCCCCC
The DNA here is from genome assembly GCA_029783875.1 of Phataginus tricuspis. Classification (NCBI taxonomy): domain Eukaryota; kingdom Metazoa; phylum Chordata; class Mammalia; order Pholidota; family Manidae; genus Phataginus; species Phataginus tricuspis. The sequence continues at coordinate 17,390,286 of JAQQAC010002067.1, read as the reverse complement.
AAACACATGGAGCCTTAATAACATTCTCCTAAATAATCAATGGATCAATCACCAAATAAAAACAGAGATCAAGCAATATATGGAGACAAACGACAATAAAAATTCAACACCACAATATCAGTGGGACACAACGAAGGCCGTGCTAAGAGGGAAATATACTGCAGTACAGGCCTACCTCAGGTAAGAAGAACAATCCCACATGAACAGTCTAAACTCACAGTTAATGAAATTAGAAAAGGAAGAACAAATGAGGCCCAAAGTCTGTAGAAGGAGGGACATAATAAATATTAAAGCATAAATAAATAAAATTGAGAAGAATAAAACAGAAAAAGAATCAATGAGAGGAGGAGCTGGTCCTTTGAGAAAATAAACAAAATAGATAAACCCCTAGCCAGACTTATCAAGAAAAGTAGAGCGTCTACTCACATTAACAGAATCAGAAAATGAGAAAGGAAAAATCACTATGGATATCACAGAAATACAAAGAATTATGAGAGAATACTGTGAAAAATTATATGGTAACACCCTGGATAACTAAAAGAAATAGACAACTTTCCAGAAAAATACAACCTTCCACGGCTGACCCAGGATGAAAGAGAAAATCTGAATAGACCGATTACCAGCAAAGAATTTGGGAATCAAAAAACTACCTGAGAAAAAAACTCCTGGCCCGGAGGGTTTCATTGCTGAATTTTATCAAACATTTAGTGAAGAGCTAATACCCATCCTCCTTAAAGTTTTCCGAAAAGTAGAAGAGGAGGGAATACTCCCAAACTCATTCTATGAGACCAACATCACTCTAATGCCAAAAGCAGGCAAAGACACCACAAAAAAAGAAAATTACAGACCAATATCCCTGATGAACATAGATGCAAAAATCCTCAACAAAATATTAGCAAACCAAATTCAAAAATACATCAAAAAAATCATCCATCATGATGAAGTGGGATTCATCCTAGGGATGCAAGGATGGTACAACATTCAAAGATCCATCAACATCATCCACCACATCAACAAACAGGACAAAAATCACATGATCATCTCCATAGATGCTGAAAATCATTCTACCAAATTCAACATCCATTCATGATAAAAACTCTCAAGAAAATGGGTATAGAGGGCAAGTATCTCAACATAATTAAGGCCATATATGAGATTCCCACAGCCAACATTACACTTAACGGCAAGAAGCTGAAAGCTTTTCCTTTAAGATCGGGAACAAGATCAGGATACCCACACCCCAGTTTTATTCAACATAATTCTGGAGGTCCTAGCTGTGGCAATCAGACAACAAAAAGAAATAAAAGGCATCCAGATTGGTAAGGAAGAAGGCAAAGTGTCCCTGTTTGCAGATGACATGATATTGTACATAAAAATTCCTAAAGAATCCACTCCAAAACTACTACATCTAATATCTGAATTCAGCAAAGTTGCAGGATAGGAAATTAATACACAGAAATCTGTTGCATTCCTATACAGTAACGATGAACTAGCAGAATGAGAAATCAGGAAAACAATTCCATTCACAATTGCATCAAAAAGAATAAAATATTTAGGAATAAACCTAACCAAGGAAGTGAAAGACTTATACTCTGAAAACTGCAAGACACTCATGAGAGAAATTAAAGAAGAAACCAATAAAAGGAAACTAATCCCGTGCTCATGGATCGGAAGAATTAATATTGTCAAAATGGCCATCCTTCCTAAAGCAATCTGCAGATTCAATGCAATTCCGTTCAAAATACCAACAGCATTCTTCAATGAACTAGCGCAAATAGTTCTAAAATTCATATGGAACCACAAAAGACCCCAAATAGCCAAAGCAATCCTGAGAAGAAAGAATAAAGAGGGGAGAATTACATTCCCTGACTTCAAGCTCTACGACAAAGCCACAGTAATCAAGCAATTTGGTACTGGCACAAGGCAATAACCATAGACCAATGGAACAGCCTAGAAATCCCAGATATAAACCCGAGCATATATGGTTAATTAATATACGATAAAGGAGCCATGGATATACATTGGGGAAATGACAGCCTATTCAACAGCTGGTGTTGGCAAAACTGGGCAGCTACATGTAAGAGAATGAAACTGGATTATTGTCTAACCCCATACACAAAAGTAAACTCAAAATGGATCAAAGACCTGAATATAAGTCATGAAACCATAAAACTCTTAGAAAAAAACATAGGCAAAAATCTCTTGGACATAAACATGAGCAACTTTTTCATGAACATATCTCCCCAAGCAAGGGAAACAGAAGCAAAAATGAACAACTGGGACTATATCAAACTAAAAATCTTCTGTACAACAAAGGACACCATCAGTAGAACAAAAAGACATCCTACAGTATGGGAGAATATGTTCATAAATATCATATCTGATAAGGGGTTGACATCCAAGTTATATAAAGAGCTCACGCACCTCAACAAACAAAAACCAAATAAGCCAATTAAAAACTGGGCAGAGGAGCTTAACAGACACTTCTCCAAAGAAGAACTTCAAATGGCCAACAGGAACGTGAAAAGATGCTCCACATTGCTAATCATCAGTGAAATGCAAATTAAAACCACAATGAGATATCACCTCACACCAGTAAGGATGGCCAACATCCAAAACACAAACAACAACAAATGTTGGCAAGGATGTGGAGAAAAGGGAACCCTCCTACACTGCTTGTGGGAATGCAGATTAGTTCAACCACTGTGGAAAGCAGTATGGAGGTTCCTCAAAAAAGTCAAAATAGAAATACCATTTGATCCACGGATCCCACTCCTAGGAATTTACCCTAAGAATGCAGCAGCCCAGTTTGAGAAAGACATATGCACCCCTATGTTTATCGCAGCCCTATTTACAATAGCCAAGAAATGGAAGCAACCTAAGTGTCCATCAGTAGATGAATGGATAAAGAAGAGGTGGTACATATACACAATGGAATATTATTCAGCCATAAGAAGAAAACAAATCCTACCATTTGGAACAACATGGACGGAGATAGAAGGTATTATGCTTAGTGAAATAAGCCAAGCAGAAAAAGACAAGTATCAAGTGATTTCACTCATATGAGGAGCAAAGGAGTAAAGAAAAAAAAGTGAAAGAAAAAAAACAGCAGCAGACTCACAGAACCCAAGAATGGACTAATAGTTACCAAAGGGAAGTGACTGCAGAGGATGGGTGGGAAGGGAGGGATAAGGGGGTAAAAGGGGCAGTACGATTAGCACATATAATGTAGAGTGGGGGCAAGAGGAAGGCAGTATAACACAGAGAAGACTAGTAGTGATTCTATAGCATCTCACTACACTGGTGGACAATGACTCTAGTGGGGTATGTGGTGGGGACTTGACAATGGGGGGTCTAGTAACCACAGTGCTCATGTAATTGTACATTAATGATAGCAATCTATATTTTTTAATTTCTGTATTTTTAATGTACAATCACTTGAACAACATTATGGTTACTAGACCCCCTATTATCAAGTCCCCCCACATACCCCAGTACAGTCACTGTCCATCAGTGTAGTAAGATGCCAAAGAATCATTCCTTGTCTTCTCTATAAATACTGCCTTTCCCCTGTCCCCCACCACTGCATTACATGTGCTAATTATACTGCCCCTTTTTCCCCTTTATCCCCACTTCCCACCCATCCTCCACAATCCCTTTCCCTTTGGTAACTGTTAGTCCATTTTTGGGTTCTGTGAGTCTGCTGCTGTTTTGTTCCTTCAGTTTTTGCTTTGTTCTTATACTCCACAGATGAGTGAAATAAGATGACACTTGTCTTTCTCTGCCTGGCTTATTTCACTGAGCATAATACCCTCTAGCTCCATCCATGTTGTTGCAAATGGTAGGATTTGTTTTCTTCTTATGGCTGAATAATATTCCATTGTGTATATGTACCATATCTTCTTTATCCATTCATCTACTGATGGACACTTAGGTTACTTCCATTTCTTGGCTATTGTAAAGAGTGCTGTGATAAACATAGGGGTGCATCTGTCTTTTTAAAATTGGGCTGCTGCATTCTTAGGGTAAATTCCTAGGAGTGGGATTCCTGGGTCGAATGGTATTTCTATTTTGAGTTTTTTGAGGAACCTCCATACTGCTTTCCACAATGGTTGAACTAATTTGCATTCCCACCATCAGTATAGGAGGGTTCCCTTTTCTCCACATCCTCGCCAACATTTTTTGTGTTTGTGTTTTGGATGTTGGCCATCTTCACTGGTGTGAGGTGATATCTCATTGTGATTTTAATTTGCATTTCTCTGATGATTAGCAATGTGGAGCATCTTTTCATGTGCCTTTGGCCATCTGAATTTCTTCTTTAGAGAAGTGTCTATTCATGTCCTCTGCCCATTTCTTAATTGGATTATTTGCTTTTTGTTTGTTGAGGTGCATGAGTTCTTTATATATTTTGGATGTCAACCCCTTACCGGATACATCATTTATGAATATATTTTCCCATACTGTAGGATGTCTTTTTGTTCTACTGATGGTGTCCTTTGCTGTACAGAAGCTTTTAAGCTTCATATAGTCCCATTTGTTCATTTTTGCTTTTGTTTCCCTTGCCTGGGGAGATATGTTCATGAAGAAGTCGTTCATGTTTATGTCCAAGAGATTTTTGCCTATGTTTTTTTCTAACAGTTTTATGGTTTCATGACTTTGATTCAGGTCTTTGATCTATCTTGAGTTTACCTTTGTGTATGGGGTTAGACAGTAGTCCAGTTTCATTCTCTTACATGTGGCTGTCCAGTTTTCCTAACACCAGCTGCTGAAGATGTCTACATTTTTAAAGTTACAGGTCAAACTAGCAAATTGTTAGGTAAAGTGTCGTCTAAAGTCCTGCCCTGACAAACACAACTTCATAACTACCTAGAACACCATGTTCAAATTTTTTAATTCTGGGACCACTGCAAGTTTAATGTGAAAATATGGCAGTATAGAGATAGCCAGTTCTGAGGCCCTGGCCCCTAGCCCCTGGTTGACCTTTGGCACAATCCCCTTGCCCATCAGAACTCAATCCATACTCCATGTAGATGGTCACCCCTTATGTGTGTGTATATACATACATGCATTTGTAGTTTGTTTTTTTTAAAGGCAAGATATGGGTAAAACTAATAAGGTATTACTATCTGTAGAGGAAAAGGAAGGAGACTGGATAGAAACAAGTTTCTCCTAATGTATAGTGATGTATTTTACGGTTTTGACTTTGAAACTATATAAATATTATATATAATAATGATCAGATATAGAACAATATAGATTGAGCATTATACCATGGGAATGCAGTCAGCAATGTCTGGAATGTGAGGAAATAAATGGCAAGATAAAGAAGAGGGGAGAGGTGGAATCAGGAAATCAAAGGACATACGGACCACAGGCAGTGTGTAGAACTGGTTTGGATCCAGATTTGAACAAAGCCATTGTATTAAACACACACACACATGTTTAGGGAAACTTAAACATTACCTGCATATTTTGTGAAATTGAAGAACTATTTATAACTATTTTTAAGTGTCATGTTTAAGAAAAAGTTCTTATCTCTTGGAAATACATATTTACAGATGAAATTAAAACAAAGAAGCAGACATATTTTTATCCTCTCACAAAGACTGATCAAATTCTCTATTCCCAACAGCATCAAACACAAAAATCAGTAATCAGAAAATAGTTAATTGTACATTTCACTATATGTAACTTATACCTACATTTTTTTAAAAAAGCAACATGTTCTCATTAGTTTGCAAAACAGCTCCTTGAGAAAGAAATGCATTAAATGAGTATCAAGAAAAATACCTCAAAGAAGTAATAGATGGGACTGAAAAGCCATGTCTCCTTTTTAGTTATTTTCTAACTAAGATTGCCATTAGGATAAATATTAATAACTTGGAACCTGCTTTTGATTTGCAATATCAGAGTACTTAACAAGATTTACAAAAAAATGACATATACTTAAAACAAAGAAAAATCTTTTAATTTTAAGTAAAAATAAAGTATATTGTTCTTACTCTGTATTACTGTTATTGTGGGAGCAAAATGGTTCGTTGGCACCTTAATAAAACTTTTATTATTATTAATATTTATTAATAAAAGTTTAATTTTTCCTGTGTATTGCATATTTAGAAGCTTTTTTTAAATTTATGATGTATGTAACATTAATTCAGTAGCACATTGCATAGAGATATTTATAAACAAAATTCTCATACTAGTGGAATAGTCATTTAAAGGTTTAGAGGCCAACTGTATTAAAGGAAGGCCAGTTGAATTAGAATATTTTAAATCAGTTTTTTTGCTTTTAGTAGTTACTAGCCATACGTAGACTAATAATTATTGGGAAATACAGGTTTTTTTAACCACTTTGAGTATGCTGGTTATTTACTATGTTCGTGTCATAATGCTATTCAGCTAACATTTATTGGCACCTACTCTGTGCCAGGGACTGTTAAACATGTAAAATTCATGCATTTTGTTAATCCCCACAAGAAACCCATATGATCTTGTAGTATGATAATTGAGGAAACTGAGATGTCTAGTGTTAGGCGAAAGCTGCACAGTATCACACAGCCAAGATTGTGTTGTGTGATAGCAAAATCAGAATTGGGCCCAGCTCTGAAACACCCCAGTGTTCTGATGGCCCTTTTCCAGTTCACAGGGAAAAAAGCAGGACGATGTATACGATTTTCCAAAGTTTTAGTTTCCCCCCCATAGAATTTTCTTTTAAATTATTCTGTATATTACCACTTATTTGCTAATAAGATCTAGCAGGTAACAGAACAAATGAGGAAGTAGATAAGGGATATTGTCTTTCATTCCTTCTTACCCATGCACATACTTTATTGCTAATATTAATGAAAAATCCCAACATTTTTCTGAGTCTTCAATAGACTTGAATATTTGACAATCTTACGTATTCGACAGCATTTTATGGACTCATACTTGAAGTTTTTATGTTATCCACATTTTATTACTAAGTTGTTCCTGGTTTATGTGATAGAATTAAATATGCCTATTTCATGGGTGACTTCTAGATACTTTGCAAGTAACTAATCAAATTGAGAATTCATGGTACAGTAAAAAGGAGAAAGAATAGAAGCCAAGTTAGTAAAATAGTAGTAAGTTTGTACTTGCAGAATGGATAGGATTTAGATCAAGAAGAGTAGAAAGAAGATGACAATAAAAAATATATAAAGAAACTTGAGTTGTCTCAGAGACAGCAAGGTGGTCTGTGAGGCATAGTGGAAGCTGGGAAGTGATGGGCCTGATATATTTAAAATGTATTGAATAAGTTAAAACACCATGTCAGGCTAGTAGAAGAACTTACATTAAAAGTTAAAAAGAGGGGTCACTCCAACAAGAAGATATAACCATTATAAACATATATGCACCCAACACAGGAGCACCAACATATGTGAAACAAATACTAACAGAATTGAAGGAGGAAATAGACAACAATGCATTCATTTTAGGAGACTTCAACACACCACTCACTCCAAAGGATAGATCAACCAGACAGAGAATAAGTAAAGACACAGAAGCACTGAACAACACACTAGAACAGATGGACCTAACAGATATCTACAGAACTCTGCACCCAAAAGCAACAGGATACACATTCTTCTAAAGTGCACACGGAACATTTTCCAGAATAGACCACATTCTAGGCCACAAAAAGAACCTCAGTAATTTCAAAAATATTGAAATACTACCAACCAACTTCTCACATCACAAAGGTATAAAACTAGAAATAAATTTTAGAAAGAAATCAAAAAGGCTCACAAATACATGGAGACTTAACAACATTCTCCTAATGAATCAATGGGTTAATGACCAAATCAAAACAGAAATCAAAGAATATATGGAGACTAATGACAACAACAACAAAAGCCACAACTTCTGTGGGACGCAGCAAAGGCAGTTCTAAGAGAAAAGTATATTGCAATCCAGGCCTATTTAAAGAAGGAAGAGCATTCCCAAATGAACAGTCTAAAGACACAATTATTGAAACTGGAAAAAGAAGAACAAAGGAGGCGCAAAGTCACCAGAAGGAGGGACATAATAAAGATCAGAGAAGAAATAAATAAAATTGAGAAGAATAAAACAATAGAAAAAAAATCAATGAAACCAAAAGCTGGTTCTTTGAAAAAATAAACAAAATAGATAAACCCCTAGCCAGACTCATTAAGAGAAAAAGAGAATCTACACACATAAACAGAATCACAAATGAGAAAGGAAAAATAACGACGGACCCCACAGAAATACAAAGAATTATAAGAGAATATTATGAGCATCTGTATGCTAACAAGCTGCAAAACCTAGAAGAAATGGACAACTTCTTAGAAAAATACAACCTTCCAAGACTGACCAAGCAAGAAACAGAAAAACTAAACAGACCAATCACCAGCAACGAAATTAAATCGGTAATCAAAAAACTACCCAAGAATAAAACCCCCGGACCTGACGGATTCACCTCTGAATTCCACCAGACATATAGAGAAGAAATAACACCCATTCTCCTTAAAGTTTTTCAAAAAATAGAAGAGGAGGGAATACTTCCAAACTCTTTATATGAAGCCAGCATCACTCTAATACCAACCCGGGCAAAGACCTCACCAAAAAAGAAAATTACAGACCTATATCCCTGATGAACATAGATGCAAAAATACTCAACAAAATATTAGCAAACCGAATTCAAAAATACATCAAGAGGATCATACACCATGATCAAGTGGGATTCATCCCAGGGATGCAAGGATGGAACGACATTCGAAAATCCATCAACATCATCCACCACATCAACAAAAAGAAGAACAAAAACCACATGATCATCTCCATAGATGCTGAAAAAGCATATGACAAAATTCAGCATCCATTCATGATTAAAACTCTCAACAAAATCGTATAGATGGCAAGTACCTCAACATCATAAAGGCTATATATGACAAACCCACAGCTAACATCATACTTAACAGTGAGAAGCTGAAAGCTTTTCATCTAAGATCGGGAACAAGACAGGGATGCCCACTCTCTCCACTGTTATTCAACATAGTACTGGAGGTCCTAGCCACGGCAATCAGACAAAACAAAGACATACAAGGCATCCAGATTGGTAAAGAAGAAGTCAAATTGTCACTGTTTGCAGATGACATGATACTGTACATAAAAAACCCTAAAGACTCCACTCCAAAACTACTAGAACTAATATCTGAATTCAGCAAAGTTGCAGGATACAAAATTAACACACAGAAATCTGTTGCTTTCCTATACACTAATGATGGACTAACAGAAAGAGAAATCAGAAAAACAATTCCATTCACAATTGCATCAAAAAGAATAAAATACCTAGGAATAAACCTAACCAAGGAAGTGAAAGACCTGTACTCTGAAAACTACAAGACACTCCTAGGAGAAATTAAAGAGGACACTAACAAATGGAAATGCATCCCATGCTCTTGGCTAGGAAGAATAAATATTGTTAAAATGGCTATACTACCTAAAGCAATCTACAGATTCAATGCAATCCCTATCAAACTACCAACGGCTTTCTTCAATGAACTGGAACAAATAACTCAAAAATTCATATGGAACCACAAAAGACCCCGAATAGCCAAAGCAATTCTGAGAAGGAGGAATCAAACAGGGGGAATTACGCTCCCTGACATCAAACTGTACTACAAAGCCACAGTAATCAAGACAATTTGGTACTGGCACAAAAGCAGACCCACAGACCAGTGGAACAGAATAGAAAATCCAAACATTAACCCAAACATTTACAGCCAATTAATATTTGATAAAGGAGCCTTGGATATACAATGGGGAGATGACAGCCTCTTCAGCAGCTGGTGTTGGAAAAACTGGACAGCTACATGTAAGAGAATGAAACTGGACTACTGTCTA
>JAQQAC010002067.1:17335628-17358829 GCA_029783875.1 Phataginus tricuspis | reverse complement strand
AAAAGACCCCGAATAGCCAAAACAATCCTGAGAAGGAGGAATCAAACGGGGGGAATTACGCTCCCTGACTTCAAGCTCTACTACAAAGCCGCAGTAATCAAGACAATTTGGTACTGGCACAAAAACAGACCCACAGACCAGTGGAACAGAATAGAAAATCCAAACATTAACCCAAACACCTACAGTCAATTAATATTTGATAAAGGAGCCCTGGATATACAATGGGGAGAGGACAGCCTCTTCGGCAGCTGGTGTTGAAAAAACTGGACAGCTACATGTAAGAGAATGAAACTGGACTACTGTCTAACCCCATACACAAAGGTAAACTCAAGGTGGATCAAAGACCTGAATGTAAGTCATGAAACCATAAAACTCTTAGAAAAAAAACATAGGCAAAAATCTCTTGGACATAAACATGAGCGACTTCTTCATGAGCATATCCCCTCGGGCAAGGGAACCAAAAGCAAAAATGAACAAGTGGGACTATATCAAGCTGAAAAGCTTCTGTACAGCAAAGGACACCATCAGTAGAACAAAAAGACATCCTACAGTATGGGAAAATATATTCATAAATGATGTATGTGATAAGGGATTGCCATCCAAAATATATAAAGAACTCACACCCCTTAACAAACAAAAAGCAAATAATCCAATTAAGAAATGTGCAGAGGACAGGAATAGACACTTCTCTAAAGAAGAAATTCAGATGGCCAACAGGCACATGAAAAGATGCTCCACATCGCTAATCATCAGAGAAATGCAGATTAAAACCACAATGAGATATCACCTCACACCAGTGAGGATGGCCAACATCCAAAACACAAACAACAAATGTTGGCGAGGATGTGGAGAAAAGGGATCCCTCCTACACTGCTGGTGGGAATGCAAATTAGTTCAACCATTGTGGGAAGCAGTATGGAGGTTCCTCAAAAAACTCAAAATAGAAACACCATTTGACCCAGGAATCCCACTCCTAGGAATTTACCCTAATAACGCAGCAGCCCAGTTTCAAAAAGACAGATGCACTCCTATGTTTATTGCAGCACTATTTACAATAGCCAGGAAATGCAAGCAGCCTAACTGCCCATCAGTAGATGAATGGATTAAGAAGATGTGGTACATATACACAATGGAATATTATTCAGCCATAAGAAGAAAACAAATCCTACCATTTGCAACAACATGGATGGAGTTAGAGGGTATTATGTTCAGTGAAATAAGTCAAGCCGAAAAAGACAAGTATCAAATGATTTCACTCATATGTGGAGTATAAGAACAAAGATAAAAAAAAAACTAAGGAACAAAACAGCAGCAGACTCACAGAACCCAAGAACGGACTAATAGTTACCAAAGGGAAAGGGACTGGGGAAGAAGGGCGGGAAGGGAGGGATAAGAGGGTAAAAGGGGCATTACGATTAGCAGACATAAGGTGGGGGGGCACGGGGAGGACTGTACAGCTCAGAGAAGACAAGTAGTGATTCTCATCTCACTACACTGATGGACAGTGACTGTAACAGGGTTGGTGAGGGGGACCTGATGAAGGGGGTAGTTTAATCACCACAATATTGCTCATGTAATTGTAGGTTAATGATACCAAAATAAATTGTAAAAATAAATAAATAAATAAATAAATAAGCAAAAAAAATTAACACAATGGGATAAATTTAGCATATGACAAATAGGAAATAACAGACAATACATAAAAAGAATGAATACAATATAGAAGCCCGGGGGTGTCTTTGGTCATCTCACATCTATCTACTGAAACAATTATTTTTCTCCTGTCCATCTTTCCACCCTCTCCCCTTCACCATAGACTCCAGCCCACAATTCATTCACTCAATAATCTAAACCACACTAAGCACTTACTGTATGCTAGGCACTGGATTAAGTACCAGTGATAGATTAGTAAAAATCATATTCTCTGCATTAAAGGAGCCTACAATGTATCAGGAGAGACATCCACACGAAGAACGGTAATGCTTTAAATGCTAAAAGAGAGATCTATACAAAGTGTCTTAAGGGCATAGGTGCGGAAGCACCTCATTCTGCAAGGATCTAGGTCAAAAAAGGCTTTCAGAGTGAAACGGACTCGAGTCCCTCAAAGACCGAGCAGGGTTTCACCAAGCGAGGGAACAGCGAGTGCCAGGGCCTACTGTAATGAGTTAATTCAAGTGTTAGTGAGCGGCTAAAATCGTGTAAGCATAAGGAGAGAAAAATAACGGTCAGGTTTTAAAAACTTTATATGCCGCCTCTTTGGTGAGATTCTAAGGGCGAATGGGAATTCCGAAGGTTTTACGGCATAAAATAAATTATGGCTCTGGCAAACACCGAAAGGACGGGGTGGACGCTGGACCACGAAGAGATAGATGCGTGGCGATGTCACTGCTTTCCCACGCAGGACAGGGGCCTTGTGCAGGCACCTAAACGCTGACGACCCTATCAGCGCTGCGCCAGCGGTGTGCACTCCTTCCATCAGCACACAGCGCACCCCTGCTGGCTCTCCCCGCAACACACCCTTCAACGCTCCTCGGAGCACACGCCCCTCTCGGCCTGCGGCGCCGTGCCTACCCCCTCGCTCTTCATGTCCAAGATCTTTTCCACCTCGAACACGTTCTCGCCGTCCTCCTCGCTGTCCGCGGTGGCCTCTGTGCCTTTCGGGGCCGCGTCCTTCTCTTCGCTCAGGGCTCCAACTGCTTCCCCTTTGACTTCAGGCGACTCGCCATTGCTACCTGCACCCGAAATAGGAACTACAGCCATGCTCGCTCCCTCTGCTGTGGCCGCCGCCATAGCAGGAGCTCAGAACACCACCGAAGAATATCGGTTGCGACACACGCCGCGGCCCCTCCTCGCGCTCTCGTTCGGCCCTAAGCCGCTCCGGTGGCGTCACTCCGCAGGGAAATTTACCAATGGCGGGCTCGGAATTTCTGAGCGACGTGCCCAAAGGCCAATCATGTAGACACAGACGAGCGAAATCTCACAGAGCCTACGTGAAGCAGATGGGCGGGCCAAGGGGCAAGGGGCAGAAGGGCGGTCGTCGCGGCTCCGAGAGGACAGGGGGGAGGGGAGGGGCTTGTCGGGGCGGGTAAAGGGCCTCCGGGGAGGTGCTGCCGGGCGGTGGGCGGGGCCTGGGCCGATCGGGCACTGACCCCCGCGAGCCGGAGCGCAGAAGGGAGGCTGGGAGGGTAGGTGGCGGTTGGTGTTGGCCCCTCCTTGGCGGAGAGGCAGACGCGCGAGCAAACGTGTGCCTCCCGTCTCCAACGCGCGCTTCTTCGCGGACAAGCGGCCCCATAGTTCAAGTGTATGATTTTGAATCGCATCACCCGCGTGAACGACCCACTCAAACATAACTCAGAGTGCTATTGTATTTTAGTATTGTTTAAAGTTATGGAAATAATGTTAATCAGGCTAACATTTCTTTTCCAGGTTCTAGGTTTCTGGCTTATTCTTACTGAACATGTTAGAGGACGTGATGAAAGTATTTTGTCTGTTTTATGAATGATTCATCAAGTCACCCAGAGTTGCTTTGCAAAATCTAAGGGTAAAATATTTTTCCCACGTTGACTTGCAAATAAGCAAATAAAATGTATATGGTAGCAAGCTTTTTTTCTTCCTTTGAATGGTGAACTTATAAGATTAACTATTTATTTATTTATTGCTATCTGTCCTGGAGTTTATTATCCCCATTACAAATGTAGAAATTAACATGTAGTAAAGATACTTGACAGGCTGAAGTTTGTTATCACTGGGTCCTGGAAGATCCAGGATTTGAACCACTGTTTTTCTTACTATAAAATCTGTCGTCATTAAATTCTGTTCTCTCTAATATAGTTACTGTTTTGTCAGATTCCATGATGGGGAATAGAAATAAAAGATTTGGCCTATGCATCTTACTACACTGATGGACAGTGACTGCACTGGGGTATGGGTGTGGACTTGACAATATGGGTAAAAGTAGTCACCACATTGTTTTTTCATGGGAAACCTTCATAAGAGTGTATATCAATAATACCTTAATAAAAATTTTTTTTAAAGATTTGGCCTATGAAATCCAGTAATATTACTATTGGTGTTCGTATCAGCTCTGCTGACAAAAATAATGCAGTTGAAGATTAACTTTTTAATGAGTTTAACTCTCTGAGCTTAAAAAGAATATCTTTGATCCAGCAGATCCCTTTGAAGAGGACTTCCAAACCTTTGAATTGGTGCATTGATTGGGTATTTATTTAGTTTGCTAAAGTCATCCTATGTAATTTTAACCTTAAAAGTAAAACTGTCAGTTATTTTATCAGCAAAAAGGGGTTTATTTGGGAACAGCAGAAAATTGCAATTTAGGATGAGCTCCCATGGCAGAACCATTGACAAGCCTGGAGAACTGAGGACAAGAAGCTCTTTTATAGAATAAAGGGAGGGTTGGGGTTTGCTCTAACAAAAAAGTCCATTGGAGGAAACGGGTCGTGGCTGCTCATTGACTGAGTTGTGGCAGCCTCTCATTGGCTGGGCTGTTGCCCGCTGTTGGGGAAGGCAGAAACTCTTAGCTCACTGAATGGTAAAGTAGCCAAAGCAGTATGAATTGTAAGGCCTCTGTTCCTTCTTGTGGGGTCTGCAATTGGCCAGGAGCACCTGGCATGAGAGATCCACCAGCAGACCTCCTGATGCCATGTCAGTGAGGCTTCCCTTTATCAGCATTCATATATCCCCCTTTTCAGATCTTCTCTGAAAGTAAGGTAGGACAGGAACATGGGACAAGCATCATGATTAACTTTTCCTGCTTATGATCAAAAATGCCAAGGTACAAGTAGTGTAGTAAGTACAGGAGGGACTCCATCTTAAGGCTAAGATTCCATTTTAAAAAGCAGGGAGTTGAGAAGTAAGATTCTTAATATACTCTCTGGTAATCAGACATAACACAACAGCCTATTTTAAGGCAGGGCAGGCAGTCATAACTGATATGTCCCCACTGCTTGAGGGTAACCACTATCTTGGAGAAGAACAGGATAAATAAATCCTTTGTGTAGGGCTTATTTAGCAGAATTAGCTGGAGGACTGATAATGAAGGAAAGGAGACATGTTGTCTCTCACCAGAGATAAGCGCCTTGAGACCACAAGTCAAGCCTATACCCAACAACCCCACCCCTCTGCCCTTTGCCCCATTCTTAAAAGACAGATTCCCCAACCTTCCAGTGCACCCCCTCTCTGAGGTCGCCCGCACTTTTTCTCAACCTTTCAGGGCATGCCTCCTTTCTGAGGACGCCTGCACTTTCCTTTCTTTAAGTGCGTACTTTGAAATAAAGCGTTCTCACTGCTCCAATTATTGTGGTTTGTCTCTTTGCTATTTCATTTTAGTTCACTCTGTCTCTGCTTTACTTCTAGTAAGTAGGAAGGGGCTGCTAAGAGTTCATATTTGGGCCTGCATGTTTCTGTCACCTGGGTGATTCAGACGGAACTGCTGCTGTGCGATCTGCTCTTAGTAGCCTGCCTGAAAGTCTTCTTTCTTTGGGAAATTCTCAGAGCATAATCTCAGTCCATCCTGTGCTCCATGGGTCCCCCAAATCCTGGTGTGGTAGGGGCTGCTCCCCATGCCGTGCTGATCCAGTGGACACAGAATGCCAGGTGACCCTGGCTTCAGGAGTTGGCAAGGGAATCTGCCCTAGGCCAAGAACTTTCCCTCTGCACTTTTCTGTTCTCTGCTGCCTGCACAGCAGCTCCCATTCCCTGCTGCTCTTGCTTTAATAAATTTCTTCCTTACCTACACTTGTCTGACCTGTTCGAGAATTCTTTCTCGCCCGAAGTCAAGAACGCTCTCCCGTCCAGGCTGAGGTTTCTCCTGGCGCTTCACCTAGTGAGCAGGGAGAGACCTCCCCAGACACAGCTGCCCAGCAACAAAAGCATCATTGATCAAGTCAGGTTTTCTACGTCTAGTGGTTTTGTCCCTCAGTGCTAGAAAGGACCTTTCCTGGTTGTCATGTCCTATGTCAAAGGAAAAGTGCATAGCAGTAGGAAATCACTTAAGGCCACATTTGAGTAATGAGAGCTATAAGGGAACACACTCAAATATTTCACACCTATAGTCCATATTTATGAAGATCATAAATATTGGAGATCACCTTATTACTGGGTACATCACCTTCACAAAAGTTTGACAGGAAACAAAATATAAAACTTAAAATAATTATATAAAACAGAAGATGTAACATGACAACAAGTTGCATGAGGGTCTTAAGCCAGTAGCCAGATGAAAGACTTACTGGCACTTATCTCAACTGAGCGCACAAAAGTTCTCCCTCTGAAGGCAAACCCAGAGTCATATGTGCCTTCTGGAAGTCCCTGCTTGACGTGGCCGTAAGTCCAGGGAGAAGAAATCCCAGGGCAAAAACCTCTAAAAACCGAAATCAGTCAAAGGGAAAATAAAATTTTAAATCCGTTTATTGCTTACAATCTGCAGTCCAGAGACGTCTCTCTCCTCTGCTTTGGAAGAAGCAAGCAAGCAAGCCAGCCTCTCCCTTTAAACTCTCAGTCCAGACATGCCCTCGCTCGCCCAGGTAAACCCACTGACATGGAGAAGAACTTCTCTCTGCTCCTGAGGATATGCAAACGCACTAAAGCCAGGTAAGATACTTTGGAAATGTTACACTTTTACCCACAGGCCACCCCTCCAGATCTCACCTTACAATCTACTCGCTCTCCTTCTTCTGCAGTGGTCCCTGGGTGAAAAAACTGGAGCATTGTGACCAGACAATTGACATAACAATAGCAACAGCAATAAAATTATGACAATCCTCAAGCCAGAGGATAAAGCTAGGTTCAAAGTCTTGTGCAGATTAAGTCCATAGCCTGTCCCAGAGCAATCATCATGTGGCAGCTGCAGCCAGGGGCGCATTCAGGCCACAAGGACTGTAGGAGAAAATAACCTTAAGGGCGATAACATACATGCTTTAATGACACCCGCATAGGCAAATCTTGTCTATCAGGTAGGATACATGCAAGAGAGTGGTTTTGTGATAAAACAGTGGCAGGAATGGGATCTCGTCCTGGTCTAGTATACCAGACTTTCACTCCCCTCCCTGTGGGAGGTACATGCACTGGCCACAGAGATAAAACAAAACTTCCCTGCAAGATGCTCTTACCTGCTGGATGTTTTGGGCACAGTGCCGTGACCTTTGGAGGCCATTCAGCTGTTACTCCAGGAATACACACAAGGCCAGCTTCCACGCCTTTCCCTCAAGTTGCCAGAAGGACCATCCATCGCTGGTCCATGTGTCGAAATGTCCAGGGCCAGGTCCATTCAACAGAGTCTCCAGGGCTTCATGCAGTAGGGGCTGGCAGCAGGATGTTGCTCTGCTGGCCATATCCTGGCATCAATAGCTCTTCTTTGGTTTGTACATACAATTGTATAGGAGAGGCAGCAAGGTGTGTGAGCAGATACACAGGGCTCAAACCTCCTTTACATGGCTTCTCATTCAAACACCACAGCACCGTCCATACGCGAACTGACCAACCCCGTAGACTATTGGTGTCCGACTTCTGGCCAGATTTCAACAAACTGTTGTAACTATCATGCCTGCCCAGGTAAGATATATGGTACATGAAATTTCCACTTTATCCCTAATTGCTGCACTCATTCTTGTAATGCATGTCCAGTAAAATCGGTGCCTTGATCACTCTCAATCACAAGCGGCCAGCCATAGGCTGCAAAGAGACGCTCCAGACCCCTCTTGGTGGTTTGCTGATCTGCACGACATGCAGGAAAAGGAACTAACAGTCCAGTTGCTGTCTTCACACAAGTCATGGCATACCGATATCCTTCTGATATGGGCAGAGGCCCAGTATAGTCTATTTTCCACCTGACAAGGGGTATTGGCCCCCTTACTATTGTCCCATGTTGCTGTGGGACACGGGGTAAGTCCCTTTTAGAGCACACAAGGCATCCTTTGGGCTCTGCTGACTTCTTCAAAGGTCAATGGCAAGCCACAACAACGGGCTACAGTCCACATTGTCTTTTGCCATGCGTGCAACAGATGCAATTGGACTGCATCAGAGGCAGGCTTTCCTTCTAGCCAGTGCACTTGGGCCGATGTGTCAGCTTCATCATTCCCTGCAGATGCCAAAGGCAAATGGCCAGTCACATGATATATAGAAACAGGCTTAGTCTGACCAGAAGCCCCATAGGTCTTGCCACAACTCTTGTCCCCAAAGGGGCCAGTGACCAACCACCCAGTTGGTGGGTGACAAATATTAAGCAGTAAAAGTTGACTGGGGGGCACAAGGAAATTGGAGAAACTCTACAGGAGCTGGAGAGGGTGGGCATCATAAAGCCCACTCGGAGCCCTTTTAATTCCCAGTGTGGCCAGTGAGAAAGCCAGACGGCTCCTGGTGTATGACTGTAGACTACAGGGAATGGAATAAAGGCACACCCCCTTTGCATGCTGCCATCCTCTCTATAGCAGACATTTTGGACACCCTAGGCCATGAGCTGGGAACGTATCATTATGTAGTAGACCCTGCTAATGCTTTCTTCTCTATTGACATAGCCCAGGAAAGCCAGGAACAGTTTGCCTTCATGTGGGAAGGCCAGCAGTGAACATTCACTGTCCTTCCACAGGGATGCCTCCACAGTCCCACCATCTGTCATGGACTTGTAGCCCAGGACTTGGTCACATGGAGGAAACCGCAAACAGTGCAGTTGTATCACTACATTGATGACATTATGCTCACATCTGATTCTCTTTCAGATTTAGAAGGGGCAGCCTACTCTTGCAACATCTACAGGGAAAAGGATGGGCTGTGAACAGCACCAAGTTTCAGGGACCAGGTTTGTCTGTGAAATTCTTGAGGGTCATCTGGTCTGGTAAAACTAAAGTTGTTCCTGAAGCAGTTTTAAACAAGATCCAGGCTTTCCACACCCCTACCACTGTGGCAGTATTACAAGAATTCTGGGGTCTTTTGGGCTACTGGAGAGTGTTTATCCCACACTTTGCGCAACTTCTAAAGCCCTTATACCAGTTGGTATGAATGGGCATCAGGTGGGACTGGGATGAGACATGTGCAACTGGTTTTACTGGTGCCAAGCGGGCAGTCAAGGCCGTACAGGCCTCGAATGTAATGGACTCATCAAGGCCTGTGAACTAGATGTTCATGTAACCAAAGATGGTTATGGATGGGGTCTTTGGCACAGGCTTGAACGGATACACCAACCTATTGGATTCTGGTCACAACTATGGAAAGGAGCAGAGGTCCAGTACACCTTGACAGAGAAGCAGCTGGCTGCTGTGTACCATGCCTTGCTGGCTATGGAGCCCATTGTTGGAACAACTGTGACCAAGGTAATAACCACCTATCCCATCGCAGGGTGGGTGCGAGACTGGACCCAAAGGCCACAGAGTGGCATGGCACAGACACCTACACTGGCCAAATGGGGTGCATATTTACAGTAGCACAGTGCCCTCTCTACTAGCCCCTTAACTGGAGAACTCCAGTGTTTATTGGGGCCAGTGACCTATACCAGTGGAAAGCAGGAAGAACTTGCTTTTGAGCCACTGGTACCTGAGAGTCCTTATCAGGAGGGAAAAGCCCCTGTACCTGAAGATGCTTGGTGCACAGACGGATCTAGTTGGGGGCAGCCCTCAAAGTGGAGGGCTGTGGCTTCCCATCCTAAGACTGAGACAATTTGGATGGAGGATGGAGAGAGGAAGAGTAGTCAATGGGCTGACTTGCGAGCACTATGGCTCACAGTCACCCAGGAGCCTTCCCCCATAGTTGTCTGCACTGACAGCTGGGCCGTCTATCAGTGCTTGACCCTGTGGCTACCGACATGGTATCATGCCAACTAGGTGGTTGGTCACTGGTCCCTTTGGGGGGACCAAGAGTTGTGGTAAGACCTATGGGCCTCTGGTCAGACTAAGACTGTTACTGTATATCATGTGACTGGCCATTTGCCTCTGGCATCCGCAGGGAATGATGAAGCAGACACATTGGTGCGCTGCCAAGAAGGAAAGCCTGCCTCTGATGTGACCCAATGGCCACACCAGCGTTTGTTGCACACAGGATGTGTGCTGAAGCCCGTTGGTGCGGCTTGCCATTGACCTTTGAAGAAGTCAGCAAAGCCCGGAAGGAGTGTCTTGTGTGCTCTAAGAGGGACTTACTCTGAGTCCCGCAGCAACATAGGACAATAGTAAGGGGGCCAATACCCCTTGTAAGGTGGCAGATAGACTATATTGGGCCTCTGCCCATATCAGAAGGATATCGGTATGCCATGACTTGTGTGAAGACAGCAACTGGACTGTTAGTTCCTTTTCCTGCATGTCGTGCAGATCAGCAAACCACCAAGAGGGGTCTGGAGCGTCTCTTTGCAGCCTATGGCTGGCCGCTTGTGATTGAGAGTGATCAAGGCACCGATTTTACTGGACATGCATTACAAGAATGAGTGCAGCAATTAGGGATAAAGTGGAAATTTCATGTACCATATATCTTACCTGGGCAGGCATGATAGTTACAACAGTTTGTTGAAATCTGGCCAGAAGTCGGACACCAATAGTCTACGGGGTTGGTCAGTTCGCGTATGGACGGTGCTGTGGTGTTTGAATGAGAAGCCATGTAAAGGAGGTTTGAGCCCTGTGTATCTGCTCACACACCTTGCTGCCTCTCCTATACAATTGTATGTACAAACCAAAGAAGAGCTATTGATGCCAGGATATGGTCAGCAGAGCAACATCCTGCTGCCGGCCCCTACTGCATGAAGCCCTGGAGACTCTGTTGAATGGACCTGGCCCTGGACATTTCGACACATGGACCAGCGATGGATGGTCCTTCTGGCAACTTGAGGGAAAGGCGTGGAAGCTGGCCTTGTGTGTATTCCTGGAGTAACAGCTGAATGGCCTCCAAAGGTCACAGTAGTGTGCCCAAAACGTCCAGGAGGTAAGAGCATCTTGCAGGGAAGTTTTGTTTTATCTCTGTGGCCAGTGCATGTACCTCCCACAGGGAGGGGAGTGAAAGTCTGGTATACTAGACCAGGACGAGATCCCATTCCTGCCACTGTCCTATCACAGAACCACTCTCTTGCATGTATCCTACCTGATAGACAAGATTTGCCTATGCGGGTGTCATTAAAACATGTATCTTATTGCCCTTAAGGTTATTTTCTCCTACAGTCCTTGTGGCCTGAATGCGCCGCCTGGCTGCAGCTGCCCTGTGATGATTGCTCTGAACCCTCAGCTACTGCCTGCCTATGGAATGGACAAGCTATGGACTCAATGTGCGGAAGACTTTGAACCTAGCTGAATCCTCCAGCTTGAGGATTGTCATAATTTTACTGCTGTTGCTATTGTTATGTCATTAGTCTGGTCACAATGCTCCAGTTTTTTCCCAGGGACCACTGTGGAAGAAGAATGAGTAGATTGTAAGGTGAGATCTGGAGGGGTGGCCTTTGGGTAAAACTGTAACATTTCCAGAGTATCTTACCTGGCTTTAGTGCATTTGCATATCCTCAGGAGCAGAGAGAAGTTCATCTCCATGTCAATGAGTGGTCTGAAAGTGAGAGTTTAAAGGGAGGGACTGGCTTGCTTGCTTCTTCCAGAGCAGAGGAGAGAGAAGTCTCTGGACTGCAGTTTGTAAGCAATAAACGGGTTCTAAAACTTTATTTCTCCCTTTGACTGATTTCGGTTTTTAGAGGTATTTTGCCCCTGGATTTCCTCTCCCCAGACTTACAGGTCTTAATGGCTGGAACTGCTGCCCTGGTTTCAGTTGTTGCCATAGCTCTAGTGAGATCCTATTTGACTACCCGTCTAATTTCCTTCCATGTGGTACTGCCCATATTAAATCAACCCACATCTGGGTCCTCGTAACCTTCATGGGGCCCCTTAAATTCTTCTTGTGAGTAGCAGACCTTATTTCTTTCTGTGTTCTCATTGCTTCAACCACTCCTAAGTCTGCTACTGCACATGTCACCTCGCTTATGGCCTGCCCTAAATTAGGGGAAAGAATGGCCACTAGAGACCCAGAGAGGGATATGGGAGCCATTTGAAGGACAATGTTTCTCATCCCAGTAGTGAAAGGCTCTTCATCTGGGCCATAATTCTCTGGACTATAGATGGCGTTTCTCATGCCTAGCTCTTGTAGCACCTGTTGGAGTTCAGCATATGTCTGCCATCTAACAGGAGAGGATGGTAGATCACCCGGATTGGACTACACAGCACGAAGTGCAGCCATAAGCCAATAGAGGAGGGAGTGACTTCCTGGGGTCTGATGTGCACTTTGTAATCGCTGCCACAAGGCAGGCTGCACTGTCAGGGGAGACAGCTTTCCCGTCTCTGACCCCGACAGAACAATTCCATCCACCCCTAAGACCCACAGACGCAGGAGCCAAGCTGATATTGACTCTGAGGGCTTCTGCCTAAACCGAGAGCCCAAATCCACCAGCTCAGCCTGAGTTTAGGGGCGGACCATAGAGTGCTCCATGACCTGGGGAGGGGGCTGCTCCTCTCCTTGGGGAACTTTCAGCTGCTGGGTCTTTATTTTCTTTACAACCACTGGGAATGCTTTCAATAGAGGAGGCGCCAGTGTCTCTGGCATCACCCCTTCGTCTTTCTCCAGCTCCTCCATTACTGGGGCTGATGGCACCTTTCTCTCCCCTCCCCCGAGTGCCTCCTCTACTACAACCTTTACCTTTTCTTCTGTGCCTTGCAGCAATGCTACCTCAGTCTTCAGGTCT
The DNA here is from genome assembly GCA_029783875.1 of Phataginus tricuspis. Lineage (NCBI taxonomy): Eukaryota > Metazoa > Chordata > Mammalia > Pholidota > Manidae > Phataginus > Phataginus tricuspis. The sequence continues at coordinate 17,346,123 of JAQQAC010002067.1, read as the reverse complement.
CTTACCTTCAGCTCAATGCTTTGCAGCTGACGTTCTTGTACCACCTCCACCTGTGCTTCCCTCAGGAGTTCATCTTTTTCCTTGATGGCATCTTCCTCCTTCAGAACACCTGGCAGCACTGCCATCTTGTCTCCAATGGCACCATGCTGCTGGTGCTCTTGTATCAATGCCATCTCTTTCTTCAGGGAATCCATAAAAGTGCGCAGCTCATGTTCTCGTGCCACCTCCTCTCACATCAATGCCATTTCTCTCCTCAGGGAATCCACAGAAGTTTGCAGCTTGCATTCTTGTGCCACCATTTCTTGGGTCTCCTCTGTAGACTTTTTTAATACTGTGAGAAGCAGCCAACCCACAGTCCCCGCTGCCTCACGGGCACTCTGCTTCTCAAAGGATCTGCTTACTATGCCAAGGGTCACTCCTACTGCCTCAGGTGTCACCTCCACTTGCCTCCAGTCCTGGGGTGGGGCCCAGTCCTCTAGGAGGCAAGTCACCTCAGACCACATACCCAACAGGGGACGATCCACTGTCTCCCCATTCACAGGGGTAGCCCGCTGAGCACCCACTCCATAAGGGCAGCTTGTCTTTTTCCTTGGTCAACAATGAAACCTGCAGAATACGCCAACTGTCTGGCCAATGGGTTTCAGCCCCAGGCAAGTTTGCTATAGATTCAATGTGACCAAATAAATTGACAACAAAACGTTCTTGGGGTGAAAGGGTTATACCCAACTTTATTTTCACAGTGGCAGGTCACTAAAATCTTGTTCACTCAGAGTGAGTCTGTATGCAGCAAGCTGGTCTCTGCCTCTGGGCCCCTCTGCATAGTAATCCCACACAGCCATCCTCCGGGCCTCTGTACTCGGCACTGCCTCCACTCCAGCCTCTGCTCTGCTCTCCTGTAGCCTTGCAGCCATGCCACCATGTCGTGCACCGAGCACTGGGCAGAGCTCTATACAGAGTCAACAGTCATGTATTACCCACAGGTGTACAGTGAGCTAATCAACCAGGGCAAGGTGAGAATCCTGGCCACAGCAACTCTCATTTTATCCACATCTCCCCAGTGTCCAGGCTTTTTGCAATGATAGCAGAAACTAGAAGGTTTGATTTGGTTTGGGGGCTGTGGGGAAATTGGGGTTCCTATGGCCAGGATCCTCACTGAACTTAAACCACCTGATGATGTAACTGGCCTGTTGCTAGGCTACCACTTCCACATCTTTGGACAATAAGCTATTATTGCACTATATAGAGAGCTCGGCCCAGTGCTCTGCGCAGAGGCAGAGATGCTAGTGCTCGACTTACTGCTGGGAGAACAAGCCAGGTAATAAACCCTTTCACCCCAAAGAACATTTTGCTGTCAATTTCTTTGGTCATATTGAATCCATAGCGAACTTGCCCAGGGCTGAAACCCACTGGCAAGACAGGGGCCTTCATTTGCCAGAGTTGTAAATTAAAAATATTAGTGGTCTTTCTCATCTCTAGGGCTCACAAGGTGATTTGCCAAATTAACTAAATCTGGAGTGGACACAGTTTCCCATTTGTCTTGCCAATGGGTTTCAGCCCCAGGTAAGTTTGCTATAGATTCACTGTGACCAAAGAAATTGACAGCAAAGGGTTCTTGGAGTGGAAGGGTTATACCCAACTTTATTTCCAGGTGGCAGGTCAGTCACTAAAATCCCGTTCACTCAGAGCGAGTCTGTATGCCTCTGGGCCTGTCTGCACAGCCATCCCGCACAGCCATCCTCTGGGCCTCTGTCCTCGGCGTTGCCACCACTCCAGCCTCTGCTCTGCTCTCCTGCAGCCTTGCAGCTGTGCCACCGTGTCATGCCCAGAGCATTTGGCGGAGCTCTTTATATAGAGTTAACAGTCATGTATTGCCCACAGGTGTGCAGTGAGCTAATCAACCAGGGACAGGTGAGAATTCTGGCCACAGGAACTCTCATTTTATCCACACCATTCCATCCTGATTATTTTAACTGAAAAAAGAAAGATCCCAGTTCCGCCTGTCAGTAGAGTTAGAGTTAATGCTACTTGCGTGGATTTGACATTTTAAGGAAGGACAGAATTTTTTTTGAAAACGCCTGAACAATCGATTGTGATCATTATGAACAGTTTCTTCAGGCTTTTTATGGAAGCCTGAATTTTGTTCCCATTAACAGGTTTAGGAAAAGCTACTGTCATTGCTTGCTGGAGGCTTCAGTGAGTGTTCTAGCATTTTGCCAAAAGCTAGGAGTCTGTTTCTCCAAATCCCTTTCAGGATATTCCCACTGAGTGTTTAATCCCATGCTTGTCCTGGCCATCAGCAGCAAGCATGTGGATTACTTGATATAAATCTAAGAAACCAGGTTGCTAAGTGTCCATCAGTAGATGAATGGATAAAGAAGATGTGGTACATATATACAATGGAATATTATTCAGGCATAATAAGAAAACAAATCCTACCATTTGCAACAACATGGATGGAGCTAGAGGGTATTATGCTCAGTGAAATAAGCCAAGCCGAAAAAGACAAGTATCAAATGATTTCACTTATCTGTGGAGTATAAGAACAAAGAAAAATACTGAAGGAACAAAACAGCAGCAGACTCACAGAACCTAAGAACGGACTAATAGTTACCAAAGGGAAAGGGACTGGGGAGGATGGGTGGGAAGGGAGGGATAAGGGGGAAAAAGGGGTATTACGATTAGCAGATGTAATGTTGGGGGGGCACGGGGAGGGCTGTACAACTCAGAGAAGACAAGTAGTGATTCTATAGCATCTCACTATGCTGATGGACAGTGACTGTAATGGGGTTGGTGGGGGGGACCTGATGAAGGGGGTAGTTTAATAACCATAATATTGCACATGTAATTGTAGATTAACGACACCAAAATAAATTATAAATAAATAAATAATATATAAAACACACACACACACACAAAGAAATCAGGTTGCTAAGTTTGAATAACTGTTAAATTCTTCAGCAAGCCTATGGGATCCTCAGTCACTTCAGGAAACTAACTATGGCTCGCCACTCAGCCTCAGTTACGGGAATATAAGAAACCTGGGGCTTATTTAGATCCTCAGAAGACTTAATTTTTAAGGGACAGGTTTTAATAGGTTCAGGGGAGGAGGGAGCAGAGGGAGGTTTAGAGGAAAGGGGAAGGTCAGCAAAAGGATTAAAATGAGGGAGTGAAGAGTGTAGAGAAGGTGGGGCAGTGGGGAGGGGACAGAGGAAAATGGCTGGGAGGCAGGGCCCGAGCATGAGGTGGCTCCCACATGTCTGAAGACAAAGACTATAGTGGAGGGTAAAAAGAGGCCTCAGAAGCCATTTTAGCTTCTTTCATTTGTTCTTTTCCTTCATTTCCAAATTAGAATCCTGAGGACATTTGGAAGCGTCAAGGTATCAATTCAAATAGGCACCCCATTCAGACTTTTTTTTTGAGCTGTGGTTTTCTAATTTGAGAAGACAAGTTTGGGGAGACTGAGAGTTCCTCATAATGGCCATTGGTGTTCTGAATTACTTTTGGTTAAGTTGGTCCATTTAGTCAGAAATGCATACGAAGAGGGACTTTGGTTTTTAAGCAAAAAACTGGCCGGGGTCGCAGAATGTGGGCACCCAAAAAGCATTTCAATACCTGAAATATCATTTCTTAGATGCTTTTTTTCTAAGTAAAGAGAAAAATTCCAAAACAGTGGAGTTTAACAGGAACAGTCTGGTTCCACAAGGAATCAAGCTGATGGAAACAGTTCCATCAGGAACAGTTCAAGCCCCAAAAGGGTATGCATTGGAGGCCAGCTCAAAAGCTAGCACAGTTCCAGGGAACAGTCCAGTGCCAAGAAGGAATTAAACCAAAGGCCAAATGAGTAATTGCATAAAGAACAAGGTGACCCAGATAGGACAGCAGCTATACAATCATGCTTTTCAATAGCCTCCCTGAAAATCTCTTTTCTCTCTCTGCCTTTTGGAAGTTCTGAGAACATAATCTCACTCCATCCAGTGCTCTGTGGCTCCCCCAAATCCTGGGCTGGTAGGGGCTTAGTTCCCACACTGTGCAGATTCAAAGCAGACACTAGATGCCAGGTGACCCTGGCTTCAGGAGTTGGCAAGGGATTTGCCCTATGCTGAGCAGGAGTTCAGTGAGCTTCCCTTTCTTCCCTCTGTTCTTCCTTGTGCTCTGGTGCCTGCAAGGCAGCTGCCATTCCCCACTTCTCTCGCTTTAATGAATTCCTTCCGTACCTACACTCATCCAACCTGCTCAAAAATTCTTTCTCCTTCAGAGTCAAGAAGCCTCCCCTGCTCAGGCTGAGGCTTCACCTAGTGTGCAGGAAGAGACCTCCCCAGATGCAGCTTCTTGACAACACCAGCACCTGTTTACTTACCAGCCTTGGAGCTGTTGGGGTGTGGGTGCGGAGTCATCTTTGGATCCCACTTCTGACACCGAGTAATGTTAACCCTAAAAGTAAAACTTTTAGCTATTTTACCAGAAAAATGGGTTTATTTGGGAACAGTGGAGAATTGCAATTTGGGATAAGCAAGTTATGGAAAAGCATACCAAGTCTGGAGAATACAAGAGAAAATGCTGTTTTATAGAAGAAAGGGGGAAAGTTGGGGGACTGTTATAATCAAAAAGCCCATTGGAGAAAACCAGGAGTCCCATGTATCCTGACTGCTCATTGTCTGAGTTGCAACGGACTCCCATTGGCTGGGCTCTTGCGAGGCTGTTTCTGCAGGAGGCAGAAAGTCTTCCCTCCTTCTACTGGGTGATAAAGTAGTCAAAAGATTATGAGTTATAAGTTGTCCTTTCTTCCTTTCTGTGGGGTCTGCAATTGATGAGGTGTTGGCATGAGAGCTCCCTCTTCAGGCCATCCAAGCCCATGTTAGTGAGGCTTCCCTTTATAAATTTTCATAGAACAATGACTATTAGGCATTAGAAGTACAAAGATAGAGAAAAATGTTAAAAAATAATATTCAGCTGAGTAAATTTGGAGATCTGATTGACTTTATTCAGTGATTCATGAATTGGGCAGATCATAAATCTAGCAAATCCTATATAATAAAAAGAAAGGAGCTAAAAAGAGCTGCAGACAAGGAAAGGTTTTTAAAGGCAGAAAGGAGTGGGACAAGAAATCGTAAAATATAAGATTATTGCAGAAGAGGTCACCTTCCTTTTGGGAAGGCAGGAGTCTATCATGTGTGGATTATCTCTCTACTACTGGCCAGAAAATCCCAGACTGAGTGAGTGGTTAAGATCAAATTCCTGAGAGAGGCTGAGACTGCAAGGAGGTTAAGTAGTAAGTCTTGGTTTGTTGTCATGGAGCTCAGTGAAAGTGACTCTATTCTGGGCCTGTTATCTCTTTTTTTAGCAATAGTCTCTGCCCTCCAGGGACTCTAGCTCTGTAATGGAAGACACACAATTCTGATAATTAGATAAATTTTTAGAAATATTAAAAAATATATATTATAACCAAATAACATTAGTTAGTGGGGAGAGCTCATTTTTTCAGAATTCCAGCTAATAAGTGTGGAAGAAAAGATAGAGAATCACAATATTTCATAGAACTGATTCAGGCAACAAAGCCGATAGGTGGATTGTTGAGGAACAATGTGGCTCTGGGAGTAAGGGGGTTCCCCTCCCAGGACAAGTTCCCTATGAATCTGGTGAAACCAAAGTAAGACAAGGGGAAGGACATGTTGGGTTAAGGGGTTTGATTTCTCACAGCTTGCTTGGGTTCACTGGCCAGGCTTCACACCCTTGGTACCTACCCTCTGGCTGCAGGCACCTGTGCTCTCCTCCCTGGCCGCCCGCCCCTTCGGGGGAGGAACTCCATGGGTGGGTCCCTGGTGACTGGGCCAGTTACATGCCAGGAACGGAGGGGAGGACAGATGGCTGTTTCCTCTTCACTCCTTGCTCCAGATTGACCAAAGGGTCGCAGTGGTCAACATCCATTGGTATGTAAATGGACTAAGGCCAGGCAGGAAATTCTGGAAATTTATGAGTGAAAACTTCCATTTACCACACAAAGAGTATGCCGAAGTATGTCTCCACATACTATGTTTTGGCTGTAGGGGAAACACTTCACATTGGAAAGACTGATCAATGTTAGCATCATTGAAAACAGAACCAGATGATGTGGGTCCCGTTGACAAAAATGTTGCTCCTTAATCTACTCAGGCATTTAGATCTAATTTCCGGTTTACAAGAAATATGGGTAAAGAGAAAAGGAAACAATGGGACAAGCCCAGAATGTGGGGCATTCTATAGGACAACTGACCTAGTTTCTTCAATAAGTCAATAGCAAGAGGGAAGAGAAGACTTCTAAATTTACAAAAACTCGGCAAAATAGTTTAAATCTTGATGGTGTTCATTATACTATTTTCTCTGCTTTTATACATTTTTGAAATAAATTTAAGTATATATATTGTAAAAATTTTTCAATTAATTCAAAATATATAAGATAGAAATAAAGTTACTATTCCTCAAAGGTAACCAGTTTGGAATATGACATGACAGATTTTTATCTCATACATGTATAAATACCCATTTATATAATTTTTAAAATGAACTGCATTGTACATTGTTTTGCAACTGTACTATATATATGTAACTGCATACATAATATGTGCAGTATATGTATATTTGTCCACATACATGTGTGTCCACACTGTATGATTAATTTCTAGAAGTGGAATTTCTAGGTTCAGGAGGGTAGTGATTTACATTTTGATAAATATTGCAAACATTTTTTAAATTAGTATGTTTCTAGTAACAATGTAAGGAAGCGTCTGTTTACTCACACTGCTACTGGTTATTATCACTTTTTTAAGTCCCTTAATCGTATAAGTCAAAAAAAAAAAAGGCAGTTTATCTTCTGTGATTATGTCAAGTCAACATTGTAGGCAAGGCCAATGCCAAGACCTGACTAATTTGGTCAGTAAAGGTCTAACAAGCCCATTTTAGATTTAGACGGCTTATTATTTATATAAACAGGAAGGGGAAAGTGGTTAGATATGACAACCCCCTTGATCCTTTTCCACACCCCAAAAGGAGCTTGATAATTGCGATCTGAATTGTGGGACTCATCATGGCTGAGGAGCCAATTCTACACGTAGCTAGGGGAATTTTTAGTTTGCAGCTGAGACTAAAACCTTCTAACTCATCAGAGCTGGGAGGTGAGAGGTGGCCTTATGACAGACTCCAGGGAGCAAGGGAGGCAGGCGGGAGGAGGCCTCCTGTCCTCTTAGGTACCAGAAGGCATTCTGCTAAGACTCAGTTAGCTGTGGTGTAAGCCCAGGGAATTAGGGCGGGCCATACATCAAGATGTTGGAGGTCACTTAAGATGAAGGCAGGACTAGCAGTAGAAAGGGAAATGCCGAACCACATGAATGAGGGGAGGTACTAGGCATTCAGTGAACAGTGACAATGAGGACAGTAGCAGGATAGCCAAAAGACTCATATCACAAAAAAACTGGGATTTCATGTAAAGGTAAAGTGGTAATGGCCTGGAAGTGGTACTTTTGAGGACAATGGGCAGTGACTTTACACCTTCCACAAAAAATAACTCAAAATGGACTACAGACCTAAAACTATAAAACTTATATAAAAGATAATATAGGAGAAAATCTAGGTGACCTTGAGTTTGGTAATGAGATTTTACACACAGGCCAAAAGCAGGATCCATAAAAGTTCCTCTAAGTAACATGAAATGTGTCAAGGGAACTGCAGACTGGGAACACTACCAGGGAGTATGCGTACTGAAGGCCGAGGTCTGGAAGCCCAGGGCCCTGGAAACAGGCTTGCTTGCCAGGAGCACTGACATCGGCCAAAGACCTTGTTTCTTCCCAGCTTGCTCAGTCCAGCTGGGCCAGTTCCCTACCAGACTCCCAAAAAAGGAGGAAATGAGCTACCAGGGCCCAGGTGTCCCTCTCATCACCTTAAAACATTTAAACATAAAATACTGTAATATTATAATTTTTATTATTACTTTATCTTTCATTAAAACAATCAATTCTGCTTCTATTTATTTTAAAGTGACTGATGGCTACATTGAATAGAATCATAATTAAATTTCATTATATGTTACTTATTAATATCTGATTATTTTATACATAAAAGCATTAAAGAAGTTTAAGATACAACTTCATTTGATTCAACTTTGGCTGTAATTAAGAACTCCATGAAGAGGACAACTGCTATTTACAGGCTGGATTCCCGGTAGCTGTTTAGTGGCAGAGTCCCAGTCTTTACCCAATTCAAGCCGCTGGCAGATAGAGGGATATTGTCCTTCAGTCCTTCTTACCCATGCACATGCTTTATTTCCTCAAAAGCCCAGACGGTATTCCTAGATTAAAAAGAAAGTTTCTATCAACTTTAGAATATAATTATGAAACATAATATTGATACCAAATCCAGCACATTACAAAATAATTCTGTCAAAAACGACATTTATTAAAAGCAGTTCTTTTTAACTTTTTCTTTCTTTCTTTGTTTCTTTCTTTCTTCTTTCTTTCTTTTTTTTACAATTTATTTTGGTATCATTAACGTACACTTACATGGGCAATATTATGGTGATTAAACTACCCCCTTCATCAGGTCCCTCCACCAACCATATTACAGTCAAGGTCCATCACCGTAGTGAGAGGCTATACAGTCACTACTTGTCTTCTCTGAGTTGTACAGCCCTCCCCGTGCCCCCGCTATCTTATGTCTGCTAATCGTAATACCCCTTTTACCCTCTTACCCTCGCTTCCCACCCATCTTCCCCAGTCCCTTTCCCTTTGGTAACTATTAGTCCGTTCTTGGGTTCTGTGAGTCTGCTGCTGTTTTGTTCCTTCAGTTTTTTTCTTTGTTCTTATACTCCACAGATGAGTGAAATCATTTGGTACTTGTCTTTTTCGGCTTGGCTTATTTTTGGCTTATTTCACTGAGCATAATACCCTCTAGCTCCATCCATGTTGTTGCAAATGGTAGGATTTGTTTTCTTCTTATGGCTGAATAGTATTCCATTGTGTATATGTACCACATCTTCTTAATCCATTCATCTACTGACGGACACTTAGGTTGCTTTCATTTCTTGGCTATTGTTAATACTGGTGCAATAAACATAGGGGTGCATCTGTCTTTTTCAAATTGGGCTGCTGCATTCTTAGGGTAAATTCCTAGGAGTAGGATTCGTAGGAGTGGGATTCCTGGGTCAAATGGTATTTCTATTTTGAGTTTTTGAGGAACCTCCATACTGCTTTACACAATGGTTGAACTAATTTGCATTCGCACCAGTAGTATAGGAGGGTTCCCTTTTCTCCACATCCTTGCCAACATTTGTTGTTGTTTGTGTTTAGGATGTTGGCCATCCTCACTGGTGTGAGGTGATATCTCGTGGTTTTAATCTGCATTTCTCTGATGATTAGCAATGTGGAGCCTCTTTTCATGTGCCTGTTGGCCATCTGAATTTCTTCTTTAGAGAAGTGTCTACTCATGTCCTCTGCCCATTTCTTAATTGGATTATTTGCTTTTTGTTTCGTGAGGTGCGTGAGTTCTTTATATATTTTGGATGCCAACCCTTTATCAGATATGTCATTTATGAATATATTCTCCCATACTGTAGGATCTCTTTTTGTTCTACTGATGGTGTCCTTTACTGTACAGAAGTTTTTCAGCTTGATATAGTCCCACTCATTCATTTTTGCTTTTGTTTCCCTTGCCCGGGGAGATATGTTCATGAAGAAGTCGCTCATGTTTATGTCCAAGAGATTTTTGCCTATGTTTTTTTCTAAGAGTTTTATGGTTTCATAACTTACATTCAGATCTTTGATCCATTTTGAGTTTACTTTTGTGTATGGAGTTAGACAGTAGTTCAGTTTCACTCTCTTACATGTAGCTGTCCAGTTTTTCCAACACCAGCTACTGAAGAGGCTATCATCTCCCCATTGTATATCCAAGGCTCCTTTATCAAATATTAATAGACTGTGTATGTTTGGGTTAATGTTTAGATTTTCTATTCTGTTCCAAGGTCTGTGGGTCTGTTTTTGTGCCAGTACCAAATTGTCTTGATTACTGTGGCTTTGTAGTAGAGCTTGAAGTCAGGGAGCATAATTCCCTGTTTTATTCCTCCTTCTGAGGATTGCTTTGGCTATTCGGGGTCTTTTCTGGTTCCATATGAATTTTAGAATTATTTGTTCCAGTTGATTGAAGAAAGCTGTTGGTAGGACCTCTAGTATTATGTTGAATAACAGTGGAGAGAGTGGGCATCCCTGTCTTGTTCCCGATCGTAGATGAAAAGCTTTCAGCTTCTCGCTGTTAAGTATGTTAGCTGTGGGTTTGTCATATATGGCCTTCATGATGTTGAGGTACTTGCCCTCTATACCCATTTTGTTGAGAGTTTTAATCATGAATGGATGCTGAATTTTGTCAAATGTTTTTTTCAGAATCTATGTAGATGATCATGTGGTTTTTCTATTTTGCGTTGATGTGGCGGATGACGTTGATGGATTTTCTAATGTTGTACCATCCTTGCATCCCT